>CAUYON010197013.1:0-29396 GCA_963573935.1 Arctocebus calabarensis
TTTTTTTTTTTTTGAGACAGAGCCTCAAGCTGTCACCCTGGATAGAGTGCTGTGGCATCACAGCTCATAGCAACCTCCAATTCCTGGGCTCAAGCGAGTCTCTTGCCTCCGCCTCCCAAGTAGCTGGGACTACAGGCGCCCCCTCCAACGCCTGGCCATGTTTTGGTTGGAGCCGACATTGTTGTTTGGCGGGCCCGGGCTGGATTTGAACCCGCCAGCTCAGGTGTACGTGGCTGGCGCCTTAGCCCATTGAGCCACAGGTACCGAGCCATCTTCAATAATTTTCAAGACACAAATGTACTTGTGTAGAATCTGGTTTAAAAACTCAGTTCACATAACTCTTGTCACACAACATTCTTCAGGCCATTGGCATGTTGTATTTATTTTAATAAAGTAATTTCCTTCTCTCTCGGAAAAAAAAAATCTCAGTTCAGTGATTTATTATGAATGATGCAGAGATGAGCCTCAAGCTATATTCTTCATTCTGTTTCATTTTGTAGTGTTAACATTTACTTATCTAATCTTCTGGAGTGTCTGGTCTGTCATTAAACCCAGTCAATGCATTTTTCATTTCAGAAGTTGTAGATTTTATCTCTGTAATTTTAATTTGTCTTTTTATGCCTTCCACATCCCTACTTACTTTATCTAAACAGACAAAGAGTTTTTATTTTAAATGCTTAAATGTCCTTATCTGCTAGTTCTAATATCTGTGTCAGTTCTGGTTTTGAATGACTACTTTTCTCCCTTTTGACTGGCCTTCTTTTTCTGCTCCCTTACATTATTGATACATTTTATTGTATACCAGATATAGTGAACTTTGTGGGGGGGGTTGTATAGTTTTATATTCCTAGTAATATATATATTTTTTGAGACAGAGCCTCAAGCTATAGCCCTGGGTAGAGTGCTGTAGCGTCACAGCTGACAGCAACCTCCAACCCCTGGGCTCAAGTGATTTTCCTGCCTCTGCCCCCCAAGTGGCTGGGATTATAGGCTCCTGCCACAACACCTGGCTATTTTTTGGTTGCAGCTGTAATTGTTGTTTGGTGGGCCTGGGCTGGATTCAAATAGCTCAGGTGTATGTGGCTGGCTTCTTAGCTGCTTGAGCCACAGGTGGAGAGCCATTCCTAGTAATATTTTTCAGTGCCATTTGGAATCACTGTTAAATTGTTTGGAAATAGTTGGATATTTTAGGATCTTCCTTTTCAGATATAACCTTAAATGGAGAAAGATTCCATCTGAAGATAATTGTTCCCCACTGCTGACGCAAATATTTTCTGTGTGATTTTACCCATCCTCCTGGAGAATACTTCTCGTTACTTCTGAATAATGCATATTGTTTTACTAACAAGTACATAGTTTTGTGCCTTAGGAAGAGATGCTGCTAAAATTGTTGTAAACAAAGGAATGAACAAAAGGCTCTGGGAGTCTTTGTAAAATCATGGGTCTCAGGAGAGAATAGTCATACTTTTGAAATTCAAGATCATTTCTCAGAACATGATGGCTGAAACTTAATCACCTCCTGTACATATACTATACATGGATCACTATAGAGACAGGCTGTGTTATGGTCCATTATTTCACATCTAGGTAACATAGTCAACAGTTTCCTTTCACATTCACCTGCCAGTTTCAACTTCTTGAGTTCATTGGTGTTGCAGGGAGGGCTTCATCTGTTTTTGTCTGCATGGATTTCATGTGTCGTGATTTTTGTGTCTCTCAAAAGTTTCAACCTACAATATGAGTGTGCTATGGGAGGTCTAAAGACCAGTTAATAATTCTTGTTCCTTTAAAACCAATTTTTTTCTTTAAGCAAAACATCCTAAACCTATCATCAACTCTTTAGGATCAGCTGAATCTTTAGGTGGGGAATGCTTCAGGAAAGGGAACCATCCAGATTGAATTATTAACTTTTGGTGGAGTTTGGATAGGAATTATTCATTAAAAATAAACTCTATCACTTTTCCAATGATTTATGAACTAAATAGCAAAAGAAGGCATAAAAAGCAATTTTCAAGAAAACTGGCTTGGGAGCAAGCCCTGGGCTGGGAAGAGGTGGGTGTTAAAAGAACCTCTCAGTGAGACTTTTTCACAGATATCTTCTCATATTTGTGAAACCAGGGCAAGAAAACAAATTGAGGCACACATACCAAATGCCCAAATGTTCAAAATGTGTATTAATAGCTATCAAACTGTCAACACACATCTTCTATCCTTCTGATCTGAGAAATATTTAATACCTTTGTAACATAGAAGGCTGGATTGGAATTTAGAATGGTCAGACCTCTGTATGGAGCCAATGTTGTGTTGTCTGCGCTGGAAAAACAAACCAGGGTAACAATCAGAGCAGCTCCTGGTTCAGACAGTGGATTTGGGATTAAGAAATCCCAGAGAGACTCTAGAAGCCAGAAACCCTCACAGACGTCTCTGTCAGTCGGGTGACACTGGATGCTTTTGGAGGAACCATTCAAAAGTGCTCTGCTCTGTAGGCCCCAGAGCACCTGCACTCCTTGTTTCTGAAACTAAGAGGATGTTCTGTCCAGTGAGCTGTAAAACATCCCTAGTCTCTCATTTCCCTTCTCTCATACTTCCCTTGCCCCTATTACTGGCTCCTTCCACTGGTGATGGGGACAGGGGATTTCTGGAACTTTCAGGTTCTGCAAAGTTATCCACCACACTCTACCCCCACACTGCATTTAGGCATCTGATCTGTGGGGTCCCCTTCCTTTAGGGATTCTCAATCCCAAGTACCTGCTTTCTGACCCTAGAATGAAATCTTCTGTCAAATCCCTAGATGCTCCCATCCAGAAGAAAACCCAGATCTCAGAGGAGACTGGGAAAGTCCTCAAGGTGAAATCATCCATTGTTGCCTGTGCTCAAAATGAGGCATCCTAAAAAATAGGGGCTTCCTCATCTTCATTTTCCTTCCTTGCTATTTATTCCTCTAGGGCCTCAGAGCCTTGCTATATCCTCCTACTGTCCCAATTTTCACTGTAAAAACTCTTGTGCACAGATCTGAGATGCTTCTTCAGAATCCAGTTTGGCCCTCTCAGACTACATGGAAGATATTTGGAGGTAATTGTCAGGAGAAGGAGTTTTGTTAAGATGCCAATGTGTCATCTCTTTCTGCCCCATAAGCAGTGAACTAAATGAGTTGGGGAAAAAGCTCCCATCATAATTATATTCCGGGGTAGAAATAAATTCTGATTTATTGTGTGTCATGCTCTGAAGAGAGAAAACCTTAGGCAACATTGCCTGGAGTTTCAGGAGCAGGAGAAATCTCTGTTCTGAAGTAAGGGCCAAAATCGTTATTACATTTTTACATTACAATATAAAAATAAATCAATATAAAAAGTAAAATACTTCCTACAGTAACAGAACACATATAGTCACCCTCAGGCACATCATCCCCAAAGTTTCTTAGACATTTGACAAAATCACTAACTGCCGAAATTATTTTTTTTACCTTTTTAAAAATCAGTTAATAATTAAAGCTACCAACCCCAAAATAGTTTTTTAGATACTAAATCACCAGTAAGGAATTTATTTGTTGCAAAACATGTGATTCTTGATGAGATGATGTTTGTAGAAATTTATTTATGGAGATATCCAAGGTGATAAATCAATCTTCCCCTTTGCCTCCAGGAAACCTATTTGCCCATACTGATACCCACCCATCTGATGAGGCCAGAAATGCAATCACTTTGATGCTATGGGTGTGGTCTTCAGAGGTCCTATAAATTAGAGACTCTCAAGGAGCCAAGCTCATGCTTCTCCCTAACAGGCAGAGTTAAGGTGGGAGCTTGCTTAGCCTCGGACACTTCTGAAAGCTACTACCCCTACCCTGTGACTTCCTGATCCTATCCTGACTTCATACTACTTCTCCAGCAACTACTGGTGAGATCACAGATTATAGTCATTAGGTGAGTACCCAATCTGCAAGAATTCCTACTACTTTCTAACACTGAAACAAATAGTGTAATTTTAATTCACAGATCAGGAAATTGAAATTGTTTTTATGGAGTGATTTTGCTCAAGTAGTAAACATGACTCCATTCCTATAGCCTAGTTAAAAGATAAACTATTTTGTAAAGTCATCTTACTAATTTTTAATTAATATGATTTTTCTCTATTATTTTATGTGTATCTTCATTATTTACATGGTAATATTCAAAGATAGGTTGCCAGGTAACTTATAATTTTGTACTTTTTGTAGATCTACAATTTGGCTAGGAATATTTTTTCTTTTTTCTTTCTTTTTTTTTTTTTTGTGAGATAGACTCTCACTGTGTCACCCTCGGTAGAGTTGTGTGGTATTGCAGCTCACAGCAACCTCAAACTCTTGGACTTAAGCGATTCTTTTGCCTCAGCCTCCCTAGTAGCTGGGACTACAGGTGTCTGTCTTTTTTTTGCTGCTGTTGTCATTTTTGTTTTAGCAGGCTTGAGCCGTGTTTAAGCCCAGCAGCCCGGGTGCATGTGGCCAGCACCCTAAACTCTGAGCTATGTGTGCGGAGTCTGGTCAGCAACATTTTATTCTATAAATATGTCATATATACATATGTACATTACATACTACTTTGTAAATGGTGCTTCATGTACACATACAAGAGATATGCAAATAACTGATAACTTTATTAGGAAAATATTGCTGTTGACAGTGGCAATATTGTCACTTTAGATGCTTCCATTTATAAACTTAAATACTAAACAATGGGTAAAAGTTTAGGCATTGAAAAAGATGATATTAGTGATCATGAAGGAACCTCAGTAAGGAGAGTGCTATCTGTATTTATCTACTATAGAACTGAGAACCCCGTTTTTTTGTACAATAAATTTTATTACATGATATTTATTATTTTTTCATGATGTGAAAGTATGCCTGGTATTTTTCAAAGACCTGGAGGATATTACTAATTTCAATTGTGTTTACTGGTCTGTGGTGGAGAACAGTCATGAGGTGGTGGGGTCTCCCACGACTCGGAAACATTCTAAGAATGACCACCAGCTTCCCTCATCCTTCAAGAACAACATGTTTTTCTTCAGCTTGTTTTTCATCCTCTCCCAGGAAGCTTTTACCTTTTACCTCACTCTACAGAAGTCGTGTGATGAAACAGATAATTTTTATGGACTAGATTGTTTTTTATTAAATTGTTTGTAACCTTTTATCCTAGCACATACACAACCCCATAAAGTTAAAGATACTTTTCCTTGGTTACATTGTCTCTGCACAAACAACTTTAACTTTTCCTATATAATAAAGCTGATTTCTTTGCTTGAGGCTGGTGATGAGTATGGCTGCACCAGTCCTCCCAAACCTAAAAAAAAAAAAAGAAAGAAAGAAAAACCAATGCTGGACGTTACTCCACAGAAAAAGATGGTGTCGCGAGGACACTGTTTATTCTATTTTGCAGACTCCCAGAGAGCATGTTAAAGCCTCAGACGTAATCAGCATTAAAGAAATAAACCTGTCTGAGTACACCTAATCTAGTATTCCTCAAACTTATTTGACCAAGTGATCTTTGTTCCCATAAAAAGAAGTCATTAACATCCTGCAAATTTAGCCTTCCATGCCACTTTGGAAAACACTAGTTTTGGCAGACTCCCCGCTGCCATCCTTTTATTTTTATCTTACATGTTTCATTTCACCAGAGTCTCTGAGGTGCCTATAACTTATACCAATTTCCTTAAAAATATACACAAAAATGCTAAAAATAATGTATTCCTGAGAAACCAATAGGATATACACATATAGACATATAGAAAAAGACTTCTTATAAGGGACTGACTCATGCAGTTATGGAGGCTGAGAAATCACAGGATCTGCCTTCTGCAAGCTGCAGGCCCAGGAAAGCCAGAGGGGTTCAAGTCCAAGTCCAAAAGTTTGAGAACTGAACAAAGGGAGCCAATGTTGAAAATCCCAGGCTGAGTCTAGACAGGAGGTGGGGAGCTGGGAAGGCTGGTGGAACTCCTCGTCCTGGGTGAAGAACCAGGAGTGCAGGTGTCCAAGGGCAGGAGATGGATGTTGTAGTTTTGAGGTGAGAGTAAATCGGGCCCTGCTCTGCCATTTCATTCCATCCGAGTCCCCGATGAGTTGTGTGATGCCTGCCCACACTGGTGAGGGGAGATCTTCTTTACCCAGTCCATTGATTCAAATGCCAATCTCTTCCAGAAACACTCTCACAGAAACACCCAGAAATAATGTTTTGCCAGTTACCTGGGCATCCTTTAGCCCCATCAAGTTGACACATAAAATTAACCATCACAAGTGATCCATGCTTATTGAAAATTTTAGACATGGAGATTTTTAAATAACAGATTTTGTTTCAGAAATGGTATCATATCATACAACGTGAACTATAGCTCTCCCTTTTCATTCAGTAATATATGATATATCTTAAACATCCCTCCTGGTTGTAACTTGTGATTTTTACCTGCCATGGAGTCCTCCCGAGTAGGAGTGTACAAGGCCTGGGGGCAGGTGCAGAACCGGGATGGCCATACGGACACCGTGGGCTAGGACCCAGGTGGCATCGGGCATGTGTGAGGGAGTCAAGAATCACGCAGCTTAAACACAAGAGGAATGAACTCGGGTAGGAGATGAGAAGAGAAAGCATTGGCATTAGGAGCAGATGAGGGACAGAAATGGTGTGTGTAGAAGCAAAACAACATTAAGTACAATTTTTGAACATTTACCATATGCCAGGCATTAGGCTAAGTACTTCACTAAGTACTTTTTAAAATCATCACCAGAAAAACAAAAAATCTTGTGAGGTCAGTGTTATTATCATCATTATACTGGTGATTAGGATATTCAAGCAAGCCAGCAGAGGTGACGAGGTTCGCAAATGACAGGCGAGCCGTCTGCCTGGACCAATCAGGCCTCTGTATCACCCACAGCTCAGGACCTGGCTCACGTGCAGGCTAGGCGCTGGGGTGACTCTCACAAGGGGGCCTGGCAGGACCACACGTCTACAAGCCGTTTATACCAGATGACTGATGTTTTCAGGAGTTTAGGAGGTGGAACAGATATCGTTGAAAAGGTGGGGAAAATGCCTCAATGCCTTGCTCTTTTTCTGAATTTAGAGGTTATTTTCTAAACCTTTTTCTCCTAAAGCTAGCTGAAGAATGTCACAAAACCATGTGGCTTGACATCCTTTAAACTCACATCCTCCCGGTGCCTTCTCTGCACTTCCTGATCAGCTAAGTCACACTCACTCAAAAAATCATTACTGGTGCCCCCCACCTGACTCCCCCCCTCACTGTGCCTGAGTGGAGGCCTGCTTGCCCTTCTTCAGCCTCCTGTCCTGCCAGTCCTCTCAGCCCACCAGCACCGCCACCCGCACCAGGCTGCTTCTCATTCAACGGCGAGTTGCTGGAGAGCAGAAATAGTGACTTCCTGCCTTTGTGCATGTGGTGCCTTGCGTCACTCTGCCCAGCACAGCAACTGGCAGGAGAACAGGAGCTCAGAAATGTGCACTGATGGACGTGGGGACATTTGTTTATATTCAGTGGAGAAGAGAAGACAGGTGTGTAAGATTTTCTTCTTTGTTTTCTGTGGGATGACATGAATGAGAAAGGTGGAATAATGTGAGTGACCATAATTCTAAGATGATTCAGCAGGAGGGAGCTGGAAAGTGTGCAGCTCACTTCACACAGTGAAAGAACAAGGAAATGAATTTTCCCAGTTTTCAAAAGTTTTATCCAGTCTTTGCTCTAAATTGTTCAGGTAGAAAGTAAGAGTCCATCTATATAACATTTACATACACACGTGCGCACACATTTACATACACAGCTCCATCACACGTGTCTATCACGTGTGTTCTATATATGTAATATGTATATAAATACGGTAGAACTTCCATCGTTGACCACCTCCTTACATTGACTACCTCTTTAAGATAACCTAATTTTCATAGACCAGGCATGTACCACATGTACTCAATGAAAGCTCCTGAGATTGACCACCTCTGTTTGTTGACTAGTTTGTTATAGTGCCTGGGGTGTCAACTTACAGAGCTTCTATTGTACATATCACATACTTTTATATGCCTCTAAGAGCTTAATCATCACCTAAAAATTCCAGCGATCATTGGCATATATGATATAGGCATTGACATATCATGGTTTTATTTTATGAAACACTTCATCATAAATTAATTCCTTCCACACTGGGAAGATTTGCAGAACAAAAAGTACTCACAAAAGACATGTTGGTGAGTCACCCCATGTTGGTGACTCATGCCACTTCGGTTCTGTAACCTTTTAGTAATATGATAATAGTAATGCGTCATTTGTATGTGCCTCTGACAGGCCTTTAAAGATCATATTGGCAGCATGCAGCCGGAAACAAAGGACTTAGAATTTTCAATCCAGCCATACTACTTCTGAAGGGTGTGCTTTTAGGCAAACTCTGAGCGTTCGTTTCTCTCTGTATAAAGCATCTACCTGAGACAGCTATTTTGAGGATTAAAAGTGGTAAGCAACCAAAAAAGCAAACTCATTATGTTCTCAAAAATATAACATGTATTTTTATGCTTCTGCTTCTCCTCCCAATGGCAGTAAAAGTGTAAGGCAATAGGCAAAATAGACATTAAAACTCAGGTTATGTTAACTTGTTAAGTTAAAACATGAATTTATCTATTTTAGCCTATTTTTATTGATTAGCAAAGTGAGCTAAGATTAGTTGCCCACCTAGGTGGTGTGTGTCCAAGGCAAGACTTGAATGCCTGCTTTTTGTCAAGAGTATTATGTTCCATCTGCTCCAACTTGCAACCTTCCCACTGCGGATGGCAGGAGACGGATGAAAGCAAGAAGCACGGAATTGCATATTTTGAGCATTTACTTCTTGCAGTATCTGTGTAGGGTAGACTGTATCTTGTAGAAGATAAACTTGAGGCACCTTATGTAAATTTCCTGAGATTAGAGCAAAGCCAAAAACCATGAGTGGGCAAAACTGGAAAACTAGTATTTTATATTCCAGAAGTCTCTGTGGTTTCCTGTTGTTATTGTGACTTGGGTGACTTTCTACTTGTCTGCTGTAGCAATTTGCAAGAATAAAGGGACAATGTATTGGAAGCTTATATGTGCCAGCTTCTGAATATTTCAAATCAGCCAATATTTACTGGGTTCAAAATGCAAAAGCTTCATCGAAAGGTTTCTTTCACCCTACTCACTCTTCCTGCTGATTAGTGAAAATCTACCACCAAAGTTAAATCTTTGGATTAATGATTTGTTCCTTGTTAAAATGCAGAGTGTTTGCTCTGTCTCAGTACCAATATAATTTCCCCCCCCATAGCAGGAATTTGTGCCTTAAAGTAAATTTGCAAGCACATTAACTTGCCAGGTCCTTGTCTCCTGCATTTTTACAATGATGAGGAGGGTTGTCACAGAAAAGGGAGGTTGTGGGCACATTGCATAGGCCAACGTCACAGGACACGCTGACTTCATTCTCTGCTCCTCTTGGTCCATTTAGTTCTGTTCAGGAAGGAATGAAGTCCGGGTACAGGGTAGAACATTATGGGGATAATAAAATCCTATTTTCAAAGAAAATTTAATAAAATGGAGAAACATTCTTAATCTATCATTAAATAAAAAGAATAGGAACAAATATTGTATTTACCATATGATTCGAATTTTCTAACAAGTGTATGTCCGTGTGTGTGAGATAGTTTGGGCTGAATAGGAGAGACGATGAGCGCTCAGCTGCGGCATTAAACCTACCAGCCTGCAGGGGTCACCAGTGAGCTCTGGGCGAAACAGCCTCTAGCTGGCCAAAAAATCTTCCAGGAGCTGTTGTTACTGCTACTCTATCTCCTTCTATTTCCTAATGAAATGAAAATAAAAGAACTTCAAACAGAAGGGTGAAAACAAAAGAACTCTGATATTATCTACATCCTTCCCGTTTCCTAGAGGTTAATCTAACATTTTTTGTTGTGGCTTCCAGAAATGTTTTATACTTGTGCATACATCTCACCTCCATAATTATTTTACATACATAAAATTACACTGTTCTGTATCGGTTGCCTTTCTACTTCATGTTTTTAAAACAACTTTCCGTGTTAGTATTTATTAAATTTCACAAAAGCTTTAACAGTAGTTTCTAAGAACCAGGCCCTCATCTAAGCATCTTGCAAATATTATATCATCTAATCTTCATAACATTTACAAGTGCATACTGTTCTTGTGTCCAAGACAAGCCAAGTGAGGGATGCCAAGATTATGATACTTGATAGAGACATGAGTTATGAGTGGTGGAGCCAGGTTTTAAACCCAGGTATGTTTCCAGAGTCAGCTCTGAAACTGCAGCCAGCATCTACTCATTAAGCTGAGCCACTGATTGGCCTCTATGGTGTGTCTAAATCTTGGTGGATGCATAGATGTCATCCTTCTTAAGAGATGAGTGATATTCCCTTGTATGAATGGTCATAATCAATTAATCTAATCTGTTTATAAGTACTTAGGTTATTTTCAACTTTTCATGACTCTAAAAATTATTACTAAAAACTTCATTACCTTGGTCATCTATCTCAGGATAAAAGCTTAGCAGCGAAGTTGCATAATGAAAAGGAAAAATTATTTAGACATTTGATAAATAATGCCAAATTATTTCTCAAGAGTTTGTGTCTATTTTTTTCTTATTACCAGTCTATATAAGTGCTTTTTCCCCTCATGCCCAAATACTTTTTGTTTGCCAATTTATTAACAGAGGGGGAAGCAAGCTGAGACTATTTTTTTTTTGCTATTTCTATTAACCTATTTTAAATTAAGAGTGAAACCAAGCATACTTTTATATTTTTTGTATAATTATATGTTTTCTCCTAAGAGCTGGCTTTTATGCATTTTCTCCTTTGCAAATTTCTCTAGGAAGCTTTTAAAAATTGATTACCCAGTGCTTTTTGTTTTTTAAGGATATTAGCCTTTATCTGTCATACCTAGTCCATATCTGTTTTCCCAGGTTGGGGGAGGTCTGTGTTAGCCAAGTAAGCCCCGAAAGGCAATATTTTCAGAAATGGCAATTCATGTGGACATTTCTATAAATGCCTTTCAGTGAAAAGCAAGGCAATAAAACTTGGTTAAGATAATTTCGTAGATCAATAAAACACGGAGGCCCAAATACGTGACTTTTGGATCATCAGACATGATTAGAATTAGAACATATAGTGAAATGGAGACATTACTTTGGCATCAAAGAAGCCACTTAATTAACATTTGCAATTTCTTTATAATAACACTTGTATCTTTCTACTCTTACTGAGAATTGGTTTAAACCATGAATTTCAAGCATGTATGGATTACCTTGAGAACAAAGATGATGTTTTCTATTTTTCTTTTCTATATCCACATGTAAAGCATTTGGCAATTTATCTGCCACATACATATTCTTTTTCATCTTTAGCTGTCAACATATGAATTTCAAATGCAATTTATTCTTAAATTTAGTTTGGACTTAAGATTAGTTTGATAATTTAAATTATATAAGGCTTTATGAGAAAACATGAAAGTTAAGATCTTTTTTATTGCATGAAATTCAGAAACGCTTTGCTGTCAAAAATTGGGGTTGAAATGCTCCTTTAACTTACATTTTCAAATCACTTTGCATATTTAGAAAACACTTCAAATTGATGAGGTGCCATCTTCATCAGAATGTCTGATGCTAAAATTTAGTTATTGCTCTGATTTCCCTCCATTGTGTGTTTTAAATCTGAAATTTAAAATAAATCCCAAGTTTGAGAAAAAGAGAATTAAAGATATGTGAAATCTTCTCCTTTTTACATTAGGGGTGGAAGATGTAATAATCATATATTTCACCTATGCTGGTAATCTCTCTCAAAAATGAGCATTATACGTATATATTTTTTTGAGATAGAGTCTCAAGCTGTTGCCCCAGGTACAGTGCTGTGGCATCATAGCTCATAGCAACCTCAAACTCTTGGACACATGAGATCCTCTTGCCTCAGATTTTCTATTTGAGGGGGTCTCACTTTTGCTCAAAGCTGGTCTGGAACTCGTGAGCTCAAACAATCTACCTGCCTCAGCATCCCAGACTGCTAGCATTACAGGCATGAGTCACCGTGCCAGGCTAGCATTATAATTTTTTTTTTTTTTGCGGTTTTTGGCCGGAGCTGGATGTGAACCCTCCACCTCTGGCATATGAGGCTGGCACCCTACTCCTTGGAGCCACAGGCGCTGCCCAGCTTTGTAATATTTTGAAGAAAAATCTATTCTTCCTAACAAAGTAGGGGCTGAAAGGATTGATATTTTTCAAGAGTAGTTTTTTTCCCTTTATTTTCCCTGATAAAAATCCAGGGAAAGCTACACCTTTTTAAAATATCACAAATTTGGGATATCTTTTTTTTTTTGCAGTTTTTAGGCGGGGCTGGGTTTGAACCTGCTACCTACTCCTTTGAGCCACAGGCACCACCCAGGGATATCTTTTTATCTCTGGGATAAATACATAAGATTCTTTTGCCTGTGGTTTATTACTTTCCACTCTTTCATCAGCTCAAATAATGGAGTCTTTTTATACCTAGTATTGTTTTACCATATTTCCTCTTGACATGAAAAACTATTCCACTGTCAAATTATTATAACCTGTGCGGGACCCCATCTACATTTATGTTGATTGCTTATTTAATTTTACTTTTATCACATGGGAACTGAAATAATTTAAGATGTGATATTAAGTTTTAGATGCTAATAAAAATTTTTTTTACACTAATAAAAATTCTTTTTATACTGAAGCCTTGCTTGTTAGTTCAATTGCCCTCTGGAAACAGCTGAAAGACCTCCTTAGGGCGAGTCAGATTGCACTGAGGATTTTCTGCCTCTCTGATAACTCACCTCTCTTGGAGACAAACCAAGACAGAGATATCTACATAATGCTGAATTTCAACATTGTAGTTAATTACATCGTCTAAATTTTCATTTAACAGAATGACTGGTGTGATTCAAAATGATTTTTAAAAACGAAGGTATAAATTTTAGCCTCTCCTAAAACGTAAAGCATATTTTCAAAGCTACTTGAATATAATCATAACATTAACATAAGCAACTCAGTGTTTTTCTGGAAGCAAGTCTGAAACAAGAAGATCAAGATGACATGAAGGCCTATGTAGAAAAAAGTGATTTAGAAAATGAAGCAAATTTAACTAGGAGATATAAAAATAAATTATTACTGCTAGTGAAGATACTGAGCTAGACTAAACAGTACTCCAACAGATGCAATAAAAAAAAAATCGATCCAAAGGATTCCTAGTCTAGATAAATTGAAGGGCCTTATATAATACATTTCTATCTGCTGTGATGAGCACATACTATTGACTGCTGACGTGTAATGGATACTTCCCATGTGTCGGGCAAAAACTGTATCATTGAACCTTCACATGAACTCTCAGAGGAACATGCTATTTGTGTTTTACAGATGAGGAAACTGATACACAAAGAGGTTAAAAGGAATTCCCCAAAGTTATGTGATAATTAAGTGGTACGCAACCAGAGTCAGATTCTTGTCATCAGATTCTCTAGTCTAATATCTTGACTACCATAGAGGCTCAGCTGGCTCCTATCTATGCTTTATTAGGGGTAGTTTGCCTTATAAATATGTCATTACAAGACAAATTAAGTAACTGCAGACCAGAAAGGACGTTATCCCAAGTCATTCAGTTAGTAGGAAAGCCAAGAATCCTGGTTTCCCTGTCCAACGTACTCCCCGAAATTATGCTGCTTCCTAATTATATAATATGTTAGGAAAGCCAGAAAGCAAATTTAGAAAGAGAATCTGTGGTAAAGTGACCACAGAATAATTAAACATGACCAAAGTGGTTTAATCATTTCAATCAGACAGTGGAGATAGCTCTCCAACACCCATCGGGATTTTCCATTCATCAGGGCATTTTAAGAAGTCTCAGGAAATTATTCTGATTGAATTTCTCAGACACATATAATTCTGCCATTGTCCTGAGTTATGGCCATGGAGACTACACAGTTTTAGGTCATTTACAAATGATGTTATTAGTAAGCATGCTATTGTTTGGATCATAGATTAAGAAGGAAGGAGACTTCTGAGCTATTCATCTGACATCTTTTATTAATTTTAAATTAACCTAGAAATTAAACTGAGTTACTTTTGTTAGGAAGAAAAATTGGTTTAGTAATTATCTGAATAGTCACTAACCTGCAGTTTATTCTTAGGTCATGTCTTGAGTTGCTTATATAACCTTCAGAAAGTTAATAAATCTCTCCCAGTTTTAAGATAAAAGTTATGAAGTTTAATTTTATACTGCTGTCTGCCACTTAGCACTGCCCAACAATTCTCCGATGTGTAATGGATTCCACTTATAATATTACATGGAATAAGCAGATAAAGCTGAAGAAACAAAATGGCACACACAATGCTTCCTCTCTTCCCAACTTCCCAGGCACCATGCTTTAAAAGACTTACTGAGACATGATTACAAGGGCTAGGGGAGTGAAGCCTTGAAAAGAGTCTCACCTAATCTATACTGCGGGTTATCAATTAGGATAACCTTTCTAGAGGAACATTTTTCTCCTTCTTCTTCTTCTCCTCCTCCTCATCTTCTCCTTCTTCTTCCTTGTCTTCTTTTTAAATTAGAGTGTTTTGCTCTGTCACCTGGGCTGGGGTGTAGTGGTGTAATCATAGCTCACTGCAACCTCAGACTCCTGGGATCAAGAGATCCTCCTACCTCAGTCTTTGAGTACTACAAGTACATGCCTGGCTAATTGTTCTTCCTTCCTTCCTTCCTTCCTTCCTTCCTTCCTTCCTTCCTTCCTTCCTTCCTTCCTTCCTTCCTTCCTTCCTTCCTTTCTTTCTTTTTTTGAGAAACGGGGTCTTACTATGTTGCCCAGGTTGGTCTCAAACTCATAGTTTCAAGCAATCCTCCTGAGTTGGCCTCTCAAAGTGCTGGGATTACATGTATTAGCCTGTTAAAAATTCACATCACAGCATCATTTAAATTAGCAAAGCAGCAGCAACAATTATGACCAACTGTTACATGGTAAAAGCCCAACAATAAGGTCTTGGTTAAACAAAATAATACCTTGATAGCATGTGGTATTTCACAACTACTGTAAATACAGAATAGTTATTGGTACACACAGGAATGTCAATTAAAAGGTTATCAATATAATCTCTATTTTTTTAAATAACAAAAACATTATGTTAATAGTCTAAAATTTAACAAGGATTATATCTGAGAAGTGAAATTATGTGTAGATTTTATTTTTGTCTTTGTGAGTTTCCATATTCCCCTAATTTTCTTATGTGAATTGGACACTTTTCCTGGTCTTATCTCTTTCTGAGTACTGACTTTGGGTTACCACTAGATTTGGTTTATTCTGGTCTGGTCTGGGTGCTCACCTTGGCCAGGTGTGGCTTCCATTGTATCTATCCTAGGCGATGGAGATCCATCCACCTGTCTCTAGATCAGTTTGACCTCTTTTGTTCTGATTTTCTTTGCCTTTGTTTCATCAATATTCTACTGGTAAGGTCAAGGGGAAAGCCTGATAGAATCCCTTTTTTCCTTTCAGTAATCTATAAGCGTCTTACTTATCATTGTGAGATAAGTGATTAATTTATTCAAAGAAAAACTCTGGAGTAACTAACAATGGGAGGAATCTTTCTTATATTAATTTTACTAACACTATTTATGTTAGGGTAAATAATGGCCTGGGGTGAGCAGCCGTATAAATGGACATTTATGTAAACATTGACAAGGGGAGTGGTGTGTATAATCATAAGATTTTCTCTTAAGCCTCTTTCTTACATGATAAATGTCCTCGCCAAAGTAAGAGGCATAAAGAAAAACTTACGTGACGTTGCAATTGAAAAGAGAAGGAATAAAAGCTTATTATAAAACAAATACTCATTCTTTAACTATCTTATTGGTAAGTTTAAATATCACATATGTGTATATGCTAATCATTTAATGACTTAGAGAAGGGCATGGTAGAGCTTTCTTGGAGGAAACTTCATCTGAGTAGCTTCAGTTTTGCGTGGGTTTGGTTTCATGTAATTAGGTTTCACTTCCTGTAATAGATCATTATTTTTTTTAACCCATAAGAAATGGTACCAGTTTGTGTCATAGCACTTTGTTCAAGTTAGTGTAATTAAATTAATGTATCAGGCCTTATTTCACATGAGATTTTTATGCAAAACTTCAAATTGTCCACGAATGCCATTGCTATATGCAAACATAAATATCCTGTGTTGGCACAAAACTATCTATGTAAATTTGTCCATATTCAACTGTGCTTGGCTGAATTGTGAGACTCAAAAGCCATTATGATTGAATTTCACAAAAACACAGGCTAGAATGCAAATACAGATCTTTGGGACTTATTTATGGAACACCTGTCTGCATCACGGCTGTCTGAAATGGTATTTTTGAATAGTTCTTTTCATGAATTTTGAAAATGCTCAATTCTATAACACAGTATCTATTGTAAGTTGCAATTTAGGCTCATTTATTTCCAGATAGTTTTCCAATACTTCCGGCTTGGTCAACCTCAAAAGAACTTCACCAAATCTTCCTCCCCTTACCTACTTGAAACTGTTCATGTCCTCAAGGATAACTGAATTCTACAGACACGTACAAAGTTAACAACTAAGTTATTGTAGTTTTGTTTTCCCTACACTGTTTAGTCTCTAAAAGTTGCGGCAGTTATTTCACGAACTGCTAGTGTTCTTTCTCCTTCTCTTCCTTCTTTTATATTGCTGGAAAGGTGCACTTCCTAGTGCTAGGCAAAGCAAAACCTGGAATGGTCTGGACAATTTTGTTTATTCTGAACTTAGATTCCATGAGGCTTTGAGTGGGTCTAAATTTGGTAAAACCTGTTCTCTCATTCTTATTGTCAGCTTGTTTTAGATCATCTGGACTTGATTTTCAGAGAGAAGAACGTGAAAATCAAAATTCAGCTGTACAGGATATTGCCGAACACTCTACAGAAACATGCATATGGGACGTATGTGTGTGCGTGCTTGCGTATTTGTCTTTAAAGAAAAAATAAGCTGTACGTTAAAACTAGTGATTATTTAAATCAAGTGTTAAAGCTCTTATGCTCCTCTCTAGTGCTGACTGTGGGCTTTCCCTGGAAGGAACAGTGGAAAACTATGAGGAAATTGGTTTAAATGTTCCAAAACGTTTTTTGGAATTATTATTTGTTTTAAGACAGCAGGCTACGCAGAAAGTCATTCCTTTCTGTAATTTCTTGGTCAAAGAACCATACCTTTATTGGCCTAAGTTGCATTTAAACAGAGGATCATAAAATCACATTTTCCCTCCACAGGTGCTTTCACAGGCATATGTATGAAACGGTGATTTTAGTGAAATAAATATTTGGATGAATGAATGAGTGAATGATCCTGTCTATAAAGATAATTGAACTTTCTGTAATTAAAACCTTTTACATTCTCCTACAAAGATGCTATATTTATGTATTCTTATTTCAAAGAATATTATATTCCTTGTTATATTACTGATTGCAATGGTCAATGTTTTCTCTTAACTTTTGTCATAGACAAATCCTTTTTTAGTCCTTGGGTATCCTCCAATTGTTAATACTGAAATTTGTGTCATTTGGCCTCCAAAATGGTACCCAGTGCTCCACACCCTTTGGTATTCATACTTATATGTAGTCCCCTTTTGATTGCAGACAGTGCCTCAGGGCTGGCACTGATAAGAGAGTCCAGAAGTGACTATGTATGACCTCAAGGTTGTAAAAGGTATTGTACTTACCACCATGATCCTTTGGATTGCTCACTCTGGGGAGAGCCAGCCACCATAATATGATGGTACTAAGCATCCCCTTGGAGAGGGAAACTGAGGCACCTGATTAACTTTCTACACTTGTAAAGAAGCCACTTTGGAAGTGACCCTCAAACCTCAGTCATTCCAATGATTGTCATTGGAGTCATTGAATGATTGTAATTCTAATTAAAAGCTGACCGCAAGTACAAGAGAGCCCTAAATGATAATGAATAAGAGTACCATTCTTGAATTGCTGTCCTGGAACTTGTATGCATAATAAGTCACTATTTTATTCCTTTAAATTTCGGGGTAATTTGTTACACAGCCATAGTAATTATTATAGGATAATATTTATATGTGCCCTTATTTAGAAAATTTATAGATTCTTCCTTTTAAGAATATTGAAAATCCGTGCTTAATCATCCAAGAAAATTTTTATCAAATTTCTCTTCTTAGGAAAGTTTCCATGTTGAGTGTTAATTCTGGGCCATTTAGTTCCTTTTTTTTTTTTTTTGTGAGACAGAGTCTCACTTTGCTGCTGTTGGTAGAGTGCCATGGCATCATAGCTCATGGCAACCTCAAACTCTTGGGCCAAGCCAGGACTACAGGCACCCTCCACAATGCCTGGCTACTTTTAGAAATGAGGTCTTGCTCTTGCTGAAGCTGGACTCAAACTCCTGAGCTCAAGCAATCCACCCACCTTGGCCACCCAGAGTGCTAGATTACAGCGTTGGCCACCACGCCCGGCCTATGTAAATAGCTTTTTAAAAAATAACCTATTGAAATCATATGGACACTGTAGAGGAAGATCCAGGCATTTTCAAAAAGTATACAGAAGAGGGCGGCATCTGTGGCTTAGTGGGTAGGGTGCGAGCCCCATATACCGAGGTGGGTTCAAACCTGACCCTGGCAAAACTGTAACAAAAAAATAGCCGGGTGTTGTGGTAGGTGCCTATAGTCCTAGCTACTCAGGAGGCTAAGGCAAGAGAATCACCTAAGCCCAGGAGTAGGAGGTTGCTGTGAGCTGTGATGCCACAGTGCTCTATCAAGAATGACAAAGTGAAACTGTCTCAAAAAAATAAAGAAAATCTTGTATTGCCATTTGTTCATTTGTGTCCAAATATGTACACATGTGCATATATTTGTGCACGTTTCTACATTTGTGCACTCACTCCCATCTTGGTATGTAGGCCTAAGGACCACATTTGAAGTGAGAATGACTATACCTTTGGTTGCTTTCCAGTCAATCTTACCAAGGCAGTTTTCTACTATCGAATTCTTAGCAAAAGCTGCATCATATCAAAGGCTCTATCAAAGTTGTACCAAGTACGACTATCAGGAGACTATACTTATTATGAAGTTGTTCACGAAAATGAGAGTCCCCAAGGTAGGTCTATCTTTTGTGCTATTTTGATCTTTGTTATACCCTTTATGCTTGGAAGTGTGCCTAGTACACAGGAGACATTCAGCTTTTCTGACATGAATAGGCTCACCTTAGACTTTTTACACTCCTGCTTCTAACAAAAACAGACACAAAGCTAAGAAGGTTGCTCAGCCTGGGATAGACAGACAAAAAAAAGCCCATCCAATATCCTTACCTGCCACATCTGTTGCTGTGTACAAAAGGCCACAGGAACATCAGACAAATGACTGCCTAGAAGCAAGTTACTTCCTTGTGGTTCATGCTAGTGACAGACTTCTCTCTGGGTATCCAGAATAGATACCAAAGCAACCCCATTACAAATACTAGACCAGGGATATTCGGGATACTTGTCTTGACAAGTAGCAAATGAAAACCACCCTCTGGGAAAGGATGCTTCTAGGAGCACCCAGGAAGCACTGACCTGATCACATGGAGACACCACTTCCTTAAACCTTGAGAGGCTTCCATTGCCAATTAGTCATTATGTATATACTCAGGAAAAGCAGCAGTATTTCTAAATGTTAATAAGCTACAAGCAGCAGCAAAGCCAGATTCTTCTCATGATCTTGTAAAAAATCAAGCACTGGGTGGCGCCTATGGCTCAAAAGAGTAGGGTGCCAGCCCCATATGCCAGAGGTGGTGGGTTCAAAACCAGCCCCGGCCAAAAAACTCCAAAAAAAAAAAAAAAAGCACTATTATCTGAGGTCTCCTAAGGCAAGAGTTTAGCATAAACTAGGAAGCACAAAATAATGATTAAAAAATGAGCAAAAGTGGGCACAAACAGTACACAGATACATACATGGTGATGTTTTCTCCAGTGCTGTTTGTATCAAGGAAATTAAAACAAAATAGGAAACAAGACTCTACAACTAAATGTCCATCTACACATAAATTATTACTATATCCATATATCAATATATTATGTACCCTTAAATAGGCTATGATAATCCTCAATATTTGATATGTGAAGACAAATACAATCATTAAGTTTTAAAAAGGAAGTGTGGCTAATAGACCAATGTAGGTAGTATGAATCCATTGATTCAAGAAATACAAATCTATAAATATTTATGTCTGTACCAGAAGAGAATATGCCCCATAATGTTAGCTGCTACATCCAGAATGTGACTCCAGAGTGGACTACTTTATACTTCATGTACTTCACATTACTTGAAAATTTTTTAGAATAAGTATTCAGAACAACTAGTTCTTTTATAATAGGCGAAGTCCATTTACCAATCTGCCTTTTATATAACCTTGAGCAACACCATTTTCCTCCCCCTCCAAAACAGAGATTACACAAAATTGCCAACGCCAAAGTTGCCTTGGAAATATTCTGTTGGTAATTGCTTATATTGATTGAAACAATCTGTTCTGCCCACAAGTTCTGTCTCAGCTATTAGCTAATGAGTTGTTCTCAAAGCTCGCTGCCAACATTTAACTTGCTTCAAAATAGGTCTATAGGTCTATTGATAGTTACAGTTTTGTTTTCCTGAAATTACAGAAAACAGACAATCAGGCCTTGGGTTCACAATGAAAGACCACAGTGGTACGCTGCAAAGCCCATACCTGTTCACTTCAGTTCGCGGCAATCTGCTGTACAGCTCCATCATGTCCACTGCTAAAGCCGTTTCCCACCCAGTCGACAGGAGCCGTTCCTTCTAAAACGTGTAGTGAAGAGAAATGGAGAACAACCAGGCACCATGGAATCTCAGACACCTTTAAGCATGTCAGACTTTCTCTGAGATGACTCCTCTTGTAAAAGGCCATGCTGGTCCCCAGAATCTTTCTTTTGATATTCTAACTTTCTATACCAAGCACGCATTGTTATAATGGGGGGAAGCTCATTCAAGTGTATTCATAGAGAAACAAAGGAAGAACTTTTCAACCAGCAATGGTTTCCTAAAGCATTCTAGGATAATGTAAGATATGGAATATTACCTGTTAAAATGTGGGCTGGGTTGGTGGTGTCTCTGGCAAATGAATTAATATTTTTGAAAGGGAGAACTATTATAGACTATAGGTGACTTCAGGGACACATCAAGCATCTATAAAGCATGAATCACGTTTGGATTCTGAATCAAACACTAGTAAATTGCTTTTTTTAAACAACAATTTGGGAAAGCTGAACATGGCCTCAGTTGGATATGAGATGCCATGAAGGTGTTACTGGCAATTTGTAAGGAGTGATAACAGTATTAGCACAATCCTAGGGAGAGTCACGTTGAAGTATTTAGAGGTGAAATCATGTACTATCCAGGCTTGATCTAAAAATATTTCAATACCACTAGCAAAAAATTGTGTGGGGGATTATGTGAAACAATACTGACAAGATTAGAAATACTGAACCTAGGGCAGATGTTCATGCCTGTAATCCCAATAGTCTGGGGGCCCATGGGGGTAGGACTGCTTGAGACCAAGAGTTCCAAATGAGACTGAGCAAGAGGGGAACCCTGTCTCTACTAAAAAGCAGAAAAATTAGGTGTGGTAGCACATGCCCATAATCCCAGCTACTTGGGAAGGTGAGGCAGGAGGATCACTTGAGTCCATGAGCTTGAGAATTCAGTATGCTATAATACCACCATTACACTCTAGCCTGGGCAACATGAGAGCAAGACGATCTCTAAAAAAAAAAAAACAGTGTACTGAAGTTGGCTGATAGACTACGGCCATACCACCCTGAACGTGCCCGATCTCGTCTAAAGTTGGCTGATAAACATGAGATTTCATTATACCATTCTACCTTTATGTATGTTTGAAGATTTGCATAATAAAAAGTTAAAACAGTGTGCAGGAATTGTAAAATTTATTATTTTTTTTAAATTAAATCATAGCTGTGTACAGGCTCGGCGCCTGTAGCTCAACCGGCTAAGGCACCAGCCACGTGCGTACACCTGAGCGGGCGGGTTTGAATCCAGCCCAGGCCCACCAAACAACAATGACGCTGCAACCAAAAAATGGCTGAGTGTTGTGGCGGGTGCCTATAATCCCAGCTACTTGGGAGGCAGAGGCAAGAGACTCGTTTGAGTCCAGGAATTGGAGATTGCTATAGCTGTGATGCCACAGCACTCTATCCAGGGTGACAGCTTGAGGCTCCGTCTAAAAAGCAAAACAAACAAACATAGCTGTGTACATTAATGCAATCATGGGGTATAATGTGCTGATTTTATAAGCAATTTGAAATGTTTGCATCAAACTGGTTAACACAGCCTTCATGGCATTTTCTTAGTTATTGTGTTTAGACATTTATATTCTACATAAAAATTTATTTTTAAGAGATGATATCTTACTTTGTCACCCAGGCCGGACTACAGTGGTACAATCACAGCTCACTGAAGCCTGAGCTCCTAGGCTCAAGCCATCCTCCTCCCTTAGCCTCATGAACACCTAAGACTACAGATTTATGACACTGCTAATTTTTTCCCCCATTTTTTAAGAGACAGGGTCTTCTTGCTCAATTGCCCAGGCTTGTCCTGAACTTCTGGCCTCAAGGGATTCTGCCTCAGACCCTAAATAGATGGGATTACAGGCTTGAGCCACAGTGCTCAGCTAAATTTATATTTTCTTCACCAAGATGTCTAAACAGGACTTGGACTTCCCCAGCATCACCAATTCATGGCCCATATGAAGTCCTTGTGCCTGTGTTCACAGGGACCTAACAGGGCTTCTCACATTCTCTTTTTGTTGTTGTTGTTGTTGTTGTTGTTGTTGTTGCAGTTTGGCCAGGGCTGGGTTTGAACTCACCACCCTGGGTATATGGGGCTAGCACCCTACTCACTGAGCCACAGGCACCACCCGTCATGTGAAGGGAGAACATCCGTTCTTACTGGGCTGAGGGTACATGCAGATGTCTCAAGTCCCTGCTTGCTAACCTGTGACTCTAATGACTTGCAGGTTTCTACTCCTGCCAGGTCACACTGTCGTCTCCGCAGGTTTTCAATCATGATCTGGCCAAATCGATCACCCATGTTCACCTGGAAGGGAAAGAGGAGCAGGGCATTACCATAAGGGCACCTTTGTTTTTTTATATCAGTTCTCACCAAGCAAAGCTGGCTGAGATAACACACGCCCAGTGCAGGTGAAGGACTGAGGAATAGCACTAACAACACTACTGCCGGGAGCAGGTCAGTGCAACCCCTGGGAGGGCACCTGGGCTATGTACATCCATTTGAAATGCTCACCTCAGGTGACTGCCATACCACTGACAGCAATTTATCTACAGACATACACACTCATGGATGCTAAGATGCAAGAATGTTTACTACAGCTTTAGATACAGAAGGAGGAATCTAGAAATAAACACTCAACATTTGGGGTTAATTCTGGCATATTCATATAATGAAATACTATGCAGCTATGAACACAGAAAAGGAAGATAAATATACACATAGATATGAAATGACCTGTAGGATAAGCTCTTGAAAAACATAGAAAAAAGTGGATAATATGCTCTGATCATCTGGTTTCTTTTTTTTTTTTTTGGAGACAGAGTCTCATTATATCACCCACGGTAGAGTGCCGTGGCTCTCACATTGGGAACCCCCCTCATAGCAACCTCAAACTCTTGGGCTTAAGCGATTCTCTTGCCTCAGCCTCCCAAGTAGCTGAGACAACAGGCGCCCAGCACAACATCTGGCTATTTTTTGGTTGTAGTTGTCATTGTTGTTTGGCAGGCCCGGGCCAGGTTCGAACCCGCCAGTTCCGATGTATGTGGTTGGTGCCCCAGCTGCTGAGCTACAAGCGCCGAGCCTGATCATCTGTTTTAAGAAGAGAAAAAAAAAAATCTTCCTCTCATTACACATGCTAGAATATGGCAGCACAGCTTCCCAAGTTAGAGAGCTCAGGTCTGTGATAAAAGAGAGTGACTTTTCCTTATCTACTCTTTTGTAGTTCTAATTTTTATCTTCTTGTAGTGTTAGTTTTTCAATTAAACCAGCTTTAACAAACCATTAGAGATCCACATGTATGCAAAAATGCCAGAAAACATAATAGTAGTGTACATAATTTTAGCATACACATTATTACTTTGTCATATAGTAATAATGGGGCTCTCACATTGGGAACCCCATTATTGATACAAAGTATCAAAAATTCACAACTTTAACAATTCTTGATGTGAAATGATTCCCAGAGTTCCTATAACACTGCCAGCCAATAACCAATATAATAGGGGCAAAAAAGCCCAGCAGACTAGAAGCAGCTTGCCAATGTACCACTATCAGGAAAAGTAGGGAAAGGTGCAAGCAGCTGCCTACATTTAGATCCTTCTTCTCAGAAATAACATTATGAACTCACAGAGAAGCAAGGCGGGTTACTCACAGCAGAGGGCAGGGGGAAGAGGACAAGGAAACAGGTAACAGGATCAGAACAAGATCAGAGACTGCCTGGGAAACAACAGGAACATAGAGTGCTAGGGGTGCTGTACTCCCTCTTCTGGCCCTACATACACTGGGCTGTGGGATAGCTCCCACTACCCCTACAGACCTCTGCTGGGTTGGACTGGAGACCTGTCTGAACTCTGTGCAGAGCCAGTGCACCAGACAACTGGCACAGTGGGGATCACAGAGAAGCCTTAGTCAGCCTTGGCTCTCGGGTACACCATACCAGACCTGCACCAAGGTTGGAGGGAGTGGACTGACTTGTGGCTTCCTTAAGCCATACCTGGTACCTTGAAACCACACACTTCCTCCATAGAGCACAAGGAGATCTGAGCCTGGGAACGGATGGGCCAGGGAGCAGTAGGCTCCAACCTGAGAGGTGGCAGGCTACTGCTTCATTTTGGAACGTCCTGGGAGAGGCGTGGAGATCTCCATGGTCCTGGGCAGCCAGTACCAATATTAGCCTACTTGACTTGGTCTCTGAGTAGCCCTAAAGCCTATGGAACAGACTGCTACTCAGTCATCTCAGACTCTACCCTCCAGGCCTGAACTGCCTCCTGGGTGCCTGACCCTGCCCACCCTATAGGTTGGTTCAGCCCCACTTTCCCCACGACCCTCCTTCTGGCTTCTTAGTCCTACTCAGACACTCTGCTTCAGGCTCCATCTCAGTCCCAGTCCTGAGGCTCTCTCGCTGGAGCTCAAGGATCTGCCTCTGTGCCTCTAGAACCCCAACCAGGCCCAAGACACCATCCCCAAGTCTCTTGTGCTGCACCTGGACCTCAAGATCCCATCCCAGACCCTCTACCACCACAGCAGAACTGAAAGATCTGCTCCAAAGTCCAAAGCCCAGAGCCCTGCCAGGGACCCCTCAGATTCAGGATACCAGTTTACTGAGACCTGGTGAGAGCAAAGATACACTACCACAGAAACCCATGAAACTCACATCCAACTGCTGCTTTTATTAGAGGCACCATCTAGTTACTTTCCTTTACTAAATCAAGCAAGAGAGTTTCCAGAAAGGAACCGGAGCCCTCCTGCTTATCAGCTCTGACCTGAGAAAAGAAGTCACAGATGAGAGGAAACTACCAAAAGAACCCTGACAACATGAAAAGTAAGAACGGATCAACACCCCCAAGGGATAGCAATGGAATATACCAGAGAACTCCAACTATAAAGAAACTGTTGAAATGCAGAAATGAAATTCAGAATATAGATGACAAATAAGATGAATGGAATTGAAGAGAAAGTTGAAAACCAGAAAATATTTCCAAAGAAATATTCCAAAGAAGCCCAAAAAATATTTCAGGAAATTAACAAAAAAGTCACTAAGGAGAACGTGACAAAATTAGGAAAGATATAATGGAACTTAAAGAAATGAAAGAGCAATTCAAGGAGTTTCAAAACACAGCAGAAAAGTTTTAGCAACACATTAAACCAAGATGAATAATCTCAGAGCTTGAAGACAAGGTTCTTAAGCTAACCTGATCATTTAAGGAGGCAGAGTAGAGAAGAACAAAGCAATCACATAGAGAGATCTGAACTATGCAAAGTGAACAAACATGAATTACAGGTATCCTTGAGGGAAAATAAGGGAGCACAAAGAGAAAGGAAAAAAGGTATTTTTGAAGAAAATGTCCTCAGTATTACCAGAGATCTAGAAATCCAGATACAAAATTGTTATCTAACTCCAGGAAGATTCATAGCAAACAGGACATTGCCAAGACACATAGTAATTAACCTGGCCAAAATCAAAAAGAAAGAGAAAAATCTATAGGCAGCTAAGTGTAAGCAACAACTGAACAACAGGGAAAGCACATTAGGATAACAGACTACTCAGTGGAAACCTTACAAACCAAAAGGAAATGGGCCCCATCTTTAAACTTTTTAAACAAAACAACTTCCAGCCTAGAATTTTCTAGCCTGCAAAACTAAGTTACACATTTGATGGAGAAATTAAATCTTTTCCTGACAAGTAAACGTTGAAGAAATTTGTTATAACTAGACCTGCCGTGCTGGAAGTACACAGATCTGCATTATATACAAATCAGCACAATGGATACCCACCAGTCTAAAATTACCAGAGGATAAAGATCAAAGCCCAGATACCATAATGGCCCAAGAGGTAAAACAGGCAATAAAGTTCTATAACAGGATGAACAGAAATCAGGAAGAACAAATCAATTCTCTTAATAAATGTGAATGGTGAAGGGCACAATTATAACTTTGACTTAATCTGCACAAAAACGAAGTATGTAAACAAAACATACATGCCTTAATATTCTAAAAATTTTTTTAGAAAGAGGTATGGATCAAACTTCCTATTGCAGAGATATAGCCTGGGTGAATGAATTTAAAAAAAATACAAGCAAGATGGTGGCCGAGTAACAGCTTCCTTGCAACTGGGCATGGTGAATCTGCAAAGAGGATTCCAGGCATGTCTGGCTGTAGGGATCTGCCCAGAAACATCCCTTTGGGGACACAGGGAGTCAGTGTGAGACTTCTGGACCCCACAAAGAGGACAAAAACAGTGGAGAACTGGCAAGTGTTTGCGTGTGTTCTTTCAGGCTAATCCTGCGCAGCTGTATGTACAGCAAAAGTGAGATTGCAAACTAGAAAGGCCTTACCTGTGAACTGTTTTGGCTTTTTGGGCTTGGCACTCAATTGAACTACCTTGGGAGAACTTTGGCAAGAGTGCAGAGGACTGTAAGTGTTGTCTAGAGCCCCAGAGTGAGCTGCTAAACCCGACGGGGCTAATAGTGTTCAGCTGTGGGCCCATGTGGGAGAACTAGCCTGGCAAGCTCTGCCCTTAAGGGCACAGAGCAAGGATCTGGCGGGAGCGAGTAATCTAGTGACTGAGTAGCCTAAAAGCGGGGACTGAGAAACCTTACAGCCTTTGCACTCAGGGTCATAGAGTGAGACAGATTTTGGCACACTGGGTAGGTGGATAGCCACTTCAGGAGTGATCCCAGGGATAAGTGCTTTTCTGGGAAAGCTTCTGCTTAGCCAAGGTTAGTGGTTTAAAGTGCCCTTTAAGCAGGCGGAGGAGAGATTTAGGCTCTCAACCTGGTGGGGTTTGAGAAATCAGCAGAGGCCTCCAGTCTCCATCTCATAAAGCCATATCAGCATTGTGATTAATATCTCATACCCCAGAAGATCACCTGTTGCCCAGACAATATCCAGCAAGATATATATAGTGCTTTGTTTTTGGTTTTATTTTTTGCTTTTTTTTCTTTTTAATTTCAACATTTTCCTTATAGATTTTTCTTTTCTTTCTTTTTCTCTTTCTTTTCTTTCTTCATTTTTCTAATTTAAATACAATTCCCCATTGTTGCCTTTTTCAACAATTAGAACTTCATTTTTGCTAGTGTTTCTACCCCTCTTATTTGGTTTTTCCCCCAATTTTATCCTGTAAAGTTTCCTGTTTGCTTGCTTTGGTTTGATTTATAGCATTTTTGCCTTTCCTCTCTACTGTGTCCAAAGAGGCTAGCAAAGAGCTGTAGACCTCAAGGGAACCACCCAACCCGGCACCCCCAGAGGTGGGGTCAAGTACCCTACTGTACACCTATATTGCACCTGTCTCCCTCTTTATGTGCCTCTCTTCTTTTTGTCAATATTCTCTTATACTCACCCCCTCTCCTTTCTCTTTTTCCTTTTTTCTTTCTTTCTTTTTTCCCTTCTTGTTCTTCAATCTTCTCATCCTTCTGGTCCTGTACCAAAAGGACTCATTGAAACCCTAGTCCAGAGGCATGGCAACTTAAAGATCAAGAGGAAGTGAAAGAAAAATTAGGGCAAGGAAACAGATAAAAGAAATCACCCATGAGGAAGTATCAGCAGAAAATTCCTGGCATCATGAAAAACCAGTCCAGAGCAACTCCCCCAAGGGGCTGTGAGGTAGCTACTGCAGAGGATTCCACCTATAAGGAAATGTTGGAAATGACAGAAAGGGAATTTAGAATACAGACGATAAAAACAATAAAGGAAATGATGGAAACAATGAAGGAAACTGCTGATAAAATGGAAAATAACCAAAAGGAAATCCAAAAACAGAATCAAATTAAGAGATGAACGATATGAAGAATATAGAAAGGTTATAGCAGAGCTGAAGGAACCGACGCAGTCAATTAGGGAACTTAAAGATGCAATAGAAAGTATCAACAACAGATTAGACCATGCACAAGAAAGAATATCAGAGGTAGAGGACAAAGCTCTTGAGATAACTCAGGTAGTTAAAGAGGCAGAAAAGAAGAGAGAGAAGGCAGAACATTCACTGACAGAATAATGGGACTTTCTAAGGCATTCAAACATATGACTTATAGGTATCCCAGAAGGGAAGAAGAATGCCCCAGGAGAATGGAAGCTATACTAGAGAATATTATAAATGAAAATTTCCCAAATATCACCAAAGATTCTGACACACTACTTTCAGACAGATATTGGACCCTAGGTTGCTTCAACTCTAACCAAGCTTCTCCAACACACATTATGATGAACCTATCCAAAGTCAAGACAAAAGATTATTCAAGCTGCCACGAGTAAGCGCCAGTTCACCTACAGGGGCAAATCCATCAGGGTGACTGCAGACTTCTCTAATGAATCAATATTGTTAAAATGTCTATACTTCCCAAAGCAATCTATCTATTCAATGTCATCTCTGTTAAGATACCAACATCGTACTCTCAAGATTTCGAAAGCCTGGAGGAGCCAAGATGGCGGTCTGTAGCCAGCTTTCTGCAGACGCTCCTGTCCAGAAGGAGAGTTAAAGGACAGAAATTTGGCGAGAAAGCCAACGGTTTGGAGCTGAGCCAAGAGACAAGGTCGAGGAACACACATCAA
>CAUYON010197019.1:0-28908 GCA_963573935.1 Arctocebus calabarensis
AAGAAACCATGTTACACTGGTTGCATTTGTTGGGAAAAGTCCCTCTTGCAATCGTGTTTTGCCCCCAAAAGGTGTGGCACACACCAAGACCCCAAGACCAATATACGTAGTGAGGGCCCGGAATGAGACACTTTATGCAGACGGATAGTTGTCCCTCCCACAGGTGACCTAATACCCAGGAAATTTTCTCCTATAGTTTAGTCCCATTCTTCCTGAAAGCGGCACAGTGAGACACTTAGCACAGTAGAATGAAAATAATGATAAAACCTGGATGCTACCATTTTATAACTATACAACCTCAGGCAAGTTACTTTACTAACCTGTAAAATGGGGATCACATGGTCATCCCTGTCTGTTTCATAGGGCATCATCAAGACTCCATGAGGTGTCTGAGTTCAGTCCCCATAGGCAGCCCCCACTTCACACATCAGGACCCTGAGGCCAGGAGACCTGGGCGTATGAACTTAGTCTGTGTCACTCCCACTCTGCCGATCCAAACTCTGTCCTCCCACTTGCACAGATGGCTTTCTTGCTTCCTACAGTAGCCGACTGCAGGGCGCTTGCCTTTGACCGGTGGGCCCCTGGGGGAGCATCTCCCTGTCCCCTCCTCACCAGGTCCTGGAGCCCTGTGGCCTCTGGGCAGTGAAGCAGCAGCAGGTGGGTGGGAATGGTGTCGATACCTGTGCCCTGGGCCCCCACCACAGGCACAAGTAGGGCTCCAGCAAAGCACAGGAGAGCCGGGGCCGTGGGAGATTTCTCCCAACAGCAGCACAGACCAAAGCAGGGGGCTGTGGGCATTTCCACACACTCTGCTGTCTCTGGTGACATTATTAACACTCCTGCAACCACCCCAGGAAAGGAGCCTTCCGTGTCTAGAATAAGAACAATGTTTTATTTCCCCTTTCCTAGTGTCAAGTCCAGAATTTAATAAAGGTTAAAAAAAAAATAGAAAAAAGTACCTATACACACTAAGGTATTCCAGTTCCTCCTCTATGCAGTTTTTTTTTTTTTTTAATTTAGTTTTAGCCCTAATGTTAGATTGACAGTCCTGAGGGCTGAAGTGTATCCATTCCCATAACAGGTCTGCTGCAGAGATACAGTGAGCCATTTTTATGCATACACACGGGTTGTGCGTGCGGACACACACACTCCTTCTAAAAAGAACAATTTCTTCTACATAATAAGAAAATCAGCTGCATTAAATTGATTTGGGGCAGCCAGACTACCCCACCTCTGACTTCCTGAAGCCTCATTCTCTAATGTAAATTGGCATCCCGGGCGATCAGCCAAGACTTCCCCCCTCAAAGAACACCACGACCACCACCCTTTGTTCCTACGTCCCTCCTCCATGTCTGGAGTCAACCTCTTAGATTGTCAATCTAAGTCCTTCCCAGGGAACACAGATCTTAACTTCCACAAGGGCCTGTAGCTTTGCCAAACTGAGGACTCCCCGTCTGCGCTGAGGGCTCCACTCCAGCCCCCAAACCGCAGAACACCATCCCCCTTCCTGCTCTCAGCTCAAATCCCCAACATCAGATTTCCTCAAAGAGGACAAGAGTGGGAGGGATGGGAGAAGACTCAGTAACCACAGAGAAACTTTCACTATTACAACTCAACGATGCTTTCAGGGTAAAATATGTTCAAGATCAATCCTCTTTAATACTAATTATTTCACTTATACGGAAGCATGTTGCAAACATTCTAATTGCTTTTCTTTCTTTGCATACCTTTCTGCTTTTAGTCGTTGCTATAGAGAGACAGCTATTATCACACACACACACACACACACAGTAGATGAGCAAATGAGGACTCAGAGTAAAAGTGAATTACATCTACATGTATTTAACTCATTTATTTAGTCAATCAACAACTACTTGCTGAGGGCCTAACTATCAGCTGGACTCTATGCTAAACTCTAGGAACAGAAACAAATGATAAACAAGATAGATATGGTTATGCACCCTCCTAATTTGTGGGAAAGATGTGCCCATCGGCCCTTACAGTAGACAGCAGCATGTGAAAAATGCTTGTTGGGGCAAGTGCAGCGCAGCTGTGGGGCTGAAGGAAGAAGCCCAACCCAGCTCACAGGAGGACATGGCATCTCTGTTGGAAGCTACGGGATGAACAGTTTTTCCAGGCAAAGAGGAAGGACAAACATGTTCCAGCCAGAGGCAACAGGTATGAACATTCAGGAAACAACTGATGTAATTACAGAATAAAGTTCAGCCAGACTGGTGCATCTCCTCCCAGACAAATGACCAGGCAGGATTTGGGGATTTTAGTGATGGAGAAGCAGGGCCAAGTCAAAGCAAGTGATGAGGCTGGAGCACATTGCCCAGGGGCTGAACCATGCTGGACCCTGCAGGCCACACTTAGAATTTGGAATTTCTCCTGATATCCAAAGGGTGCCCCTGCAGAGATCTGAGCAGCTTGAGAAGAGACAAGACTCCCAGGACTGCTCTATGTCTACCTCTAAAAGGCAGCTGGGATGGGAAGGATAGTGCAGAGGGAAATTTGAGGAGACAGGACTTGTTCTGGGCCCCACAGCTATGGATGCTCAGAGGCAGGTATGGGTCAGGGATTTGAGAAACAATAGGTCTGGGATGCTGCGTGCTGCATTTCGGGAGCATTAACTTTGATTGGACAGGAGCAGCTGGTGGACGAGAGACTGTGGCATCATCTGTGTAACTTATTTTCTAATAAAACAGGCAGACAAGAGACGCCATCTGAAGCGGAGACTTTTGGCCCTGAGCCCTGAGGGAGAGGCTGATCACGGGCAAGATTCCTGCCAGTCCAGCGCAGAATCCAGTGTCTCTTTCCAGAGTGCATGAGACTGTTCCAATTATCCACCTGGGAGGTCTGGGTCAGAGTATAGAGGCTCACCTCTCACTTTCTGGCCCAAGAAGCAGATGCAGATGGCCCTGCCCTCCTCCCGTCTCCTCTGTCGCCATGGGTTCTCCTGGCACCTTCTCTGATGCTCATTGGAATAGGCAGCCCAGCCCATCCTGGGCAGACCCAAACTGATCATGTGACAAAGAAGTAGGGCACTGGGGCCTGGATGCCTCTCTCCTCCTCCGATATAGTCTCCTTTCTCCCTCTTCCCTTCCCACCATGCTCCTTAATGATGGAGAGTGGCTCATCAATCCCCCCACTAATTACCTGTTGTGTGTCCTCATGGAGACTGATAAGGAGGTAATTAGGATAGACATGCAGGGATTACAGGAAGGTAAAAACGTTTCATTGTCAAGATAATGCCACTTCCCCCACCCCACTCCCAGACAAACGACCGGGCAAGATTTGGGGAATGTTAGCAATGGAGAAGCCAGAAAAACAATGAGGGGGGTGGAGGTGGAAGAAGGGGTGGAGATGTGCATTGCAGACTTGAAGGGGACCTCAGTGACCATCTCATTCAGGAGTCCCCAGGGCAAAGCTGTCAGGCCCCAGGCAGGTCATGTGATGTGCGGAGCAGAATGGATGGGAGGACAGCAGCATGTCTAATGACAAATGACAAGTGACACCCAGCCCTAGGGAGTTCTTAGCGGGAGAGGCAGGGGACTCTCAACCCTTTCAGAAGAAACGACACAACTGAACCTCATCAGAGCACTGCCACATGGGAAGGAAGCCAGGTTTTGGCAGCTCTTCTAATTTTTCCGGAGAAGCTAGAAATCTAGCTGTTATGTGAAATGTCTCATTTTTTTTTCTCATTTTGGAAACCTGCTTTTTTTTTTTGTAAAACAAAATACTTTACGAGCCCAACAAATGATATCTGCGTGCCAGATGTGGCCTGTGGGCAGCCAGTTGGAGATCTCTAATTTTAGTTCAACACCTTCTTTATGGCTGTGGAATAGAAATGGGTATTTGGAGATAGACAGAGACTTGCTCAAGGTCACAGAGCAAGTTAACAGGGGAGCCAAGACTCAAACAAGCTTTCTTGCCTCATCCTCTCATTTTTCACGATACTAAAAACTGGAGGCTGATCACAGATCACAGGAGCAAAACAGACGCGTAAATAACCAAGTAGCGTACAAGCAGAGCAAGCAAGTTGGGTGAAGAAAATTCTGCAGTGAAAAATGAAGACGTGACTCTAATGGTGGCTATGGGAGAAGGGGGGATGAGTAAACCAAAGGCTCAATACAGCAGGAACTGAACGATTTATTGCTTTGATATAGGAATGCTGGAGCAGCTGCCTCTGTTTTAGAGTATGGAGGCTGGAGACACGGGCACAGCACCAGCCAGCTAAGTGGCTATCATGGACTGGATTAGAGAGAGGCAGGCCCAGTGCAAAGAGAGTATCTTCACAAAACTGCAGTGGGCCAGCAAAAAGGGATGTTGAATCTATGTGGAAGTTATGGTGACTCAAAGACAAGAGACCACTTGAGATGAACTTTCTAGGGCAAATATTTTACCAGTGGATGGGGGAATGGATATATCTTTTTTTTTTTTTTTTTTGAGACAGAGCCTCAAGCTGTTGCCCTGGATAGAGTGTCGTGGCATCACAGCTCACAGCAACCTCCAATTCCTGGGCTCAAGCGAGTCTCCTGCCTCTGCCTCCCAAGTAGCTGGGATTACAGGCACCCGCCACAACACCTGGCTATTTTTTTTTTTTTTTTGGTTTGGGTTGCAGCCATCATTGTTGGTTGGCAGGCCCAGGCTGGATTCGAACCCACCAGCTCAGGTTTACATGGCTGAGCCACAGGCGCTGAGCCGGGAACGGATATATCTTAAACCCTCAAGGATAGGGAGGATTGAGACATTGGAGACCATCCTAATTACCTCCTCATCAGTCTTCATGAGGACAGGACTGATGAGGGGCTGGGTTCCAGGCAGTGGGACCAGACAAGAATGGTCCTGAGACAGAAATGCATGGGGTATATACCTCTGGACAGCAGGGGTTATGTTAAGTAAAGTTTATGTTTAAGAAGGTAGCCATGAGAGGAAGGGCCGAAGAGGAAAGTTGAGCCACTTCTGAGAAAGCCAAGTGTGCAAAGCAAAGATGTGCGTATATGTCAGGTAGAAAGCAGGCAGCTGCCAAAATTTTGTGAGCAGGAATTGGAGATGGTGACATTATTGATGTTGTGCCTGGGGAGGATTCACCTGGGAGTTCATATGTAGTGAACTGGAGGATGAAAAAGCTGCTGCAGAAGTCCCTTGGGGGTTTGCTAAGAGCTCACTTATCCTCCTCCTGCAAATATTTGTGAAACAAGTATCAGGTTCCAGGCATTATGCTCAGAGCTGGGCATCCAGTAATTAATAAATAAAGCAATCATTCAACACATTTATTGTACACTTGCTATGTTCCAAGCACCTTTTGACAACAGGGTTTTGGCCTCAATCTCAGAGCCAAGAACCGAGTTTGGCATAAATTAAGCACTCAATGACTGTTTGTTCCATCTAAATGAATAGCCCCAAAGGAAAAGTTGAAGGACTGAGTAGGAGATATTCTAGTAGAGTGAAAAGGTATGGATGGGAGAGAAGAGGCACATGTGGGGTGAAAGATCTCTGATGCTTAGATCAGAAGGCTGAGTTTCAGTCTTGAGGCTTTGTAATTGTTCTATAGTCTTAACAATGACCTCTCCCAGCCTAGGAGTCAGCTTCAACATCCGTAAACTCAGGGAACTTGGGCTCATTCCTGAAGGTCATATATGAAATTGAAAGCATGATCAGATGTGATAGGTTGGGAGCATATACGTGATGCAAACATGATCACGTGGGGTAAGGAGGTTAAATGAATAAAGTTGGTGTAGCATGTACAGAATCTCTGAGGCTGGAAAGATAGAATACCAAGAAAGAGAAGAAAAGAAAAGTCAAGATTAGAGCAGCTTTGGGACCATTCAAAGCTGTTGAACTGAATATCTGCCAAACTCTGGAATCAACTCTCTGCCATCACTTGCCCCTTGAGAGACCTCAAGCTGAATGACCACTGCTATCTCCCACCACTTTCATTATTGTAATTACTGAGTTCCTTGGTGTTCTCTGAATATTTTCTATATGTCGTGGAAAAGCACTTCCCTGATGACTGTAAATGAATAATCCTTCATCACCCTTGGCCTGGAAGAAACTGCTGTGTGGCCTCATTTTTCATCCCAGAGAAATGGGCACAGAATAAGGTAGAGGGTTGACAGGGTCACTCACCAAACTGAGGCTGATTCAGGACTGGAACATGGGGCCTATCTCTAGCCATTAATCAGCAGCCCTGCGGATGACCCTGACAGTGAGGCATAGAGAGAATAGAGTAAACGACAGGTTGTTGTGGGAAGTAAATGACAACAAACCCATCACGAGTGGGCGATGAAGGGTCATGTCATAGAGAGGAGAGGAAGGGCGGATGCCGTGTGGAAGCTAAAAGGGAAAGGAAAGTGAGAGGAAGGCTTGGATGCCACTACAAGGAGTCTGAACTTTGTAAACAGGCATAACCTTCCACAGGATTCAGAGAAGAGAAGCAGGAAGAGCTGACCTCTGGTCAGAAGATCACGGAAGGCTGACCTTCACCTGGAGGGGCAGAGAAGAGTGACCTTCCTTAAGAGGTCAGAGAAAATCTCTAGGAAGAGGAAGTACTTGAGCTCACTATTGCCCTTAAAAAACTACAGACTAAAAAAAATAGAGAAAAAGAATAGCAGAATAGATCTATTAAATTCTTGTCACAGCTCTGGGCAAGAGGCAGCTATTCTACATTCTTCAGGCTAAACAGTTAATTTGTCCAGCTCACTGTGCTTCCAAGTCCTTTTTTTTCTTTGTAACCTTTTAGAATGTTTATCATATGCATTTTCTAGCTTTACAAATAACTGAAACAGGATTTTCATAAAAACGTAAGCATATGCTACATACTACTCATTGTCTCTTGTCCACTTCCTATATAAGGACAGGTCTTGGCCAATGATCTGTGAGCAGAAGGGGGTGCCCACCCTCCCCCAAGCAACAGGAGAAAGTCCAGGTAACTCACGGTGCAGCCATCAGGAAGGGGAAAGAGGTCGGGAGGGTATGCTTCCTCCCTTGAAAGATGAGACCAAGTTTATTTTTTTAAAATGGATTCAAGGTTCCCTTTCACTGGTGGGTGAGAATGAATTAGGATTGGGTTTGGGAGGGAGAAAGGAGGGGGAGAGGAAACTCTGCAGTTTTCAATCAACTAACTGTCAAAGGAGAGGGCAGAGAGGGAAGGTGAGGAGCGAGTCTCCGTAGGTACTACTTCCTCCGAGATCACCAGACAAGAGGCCATAGATCCCAGGACTCCACATAAAGCGTCCCACTCAGTTCCTGCTGGGGTCATACTTGCAGAACCCAGAAAATCTTGGAGACTGTAATGATAATAGCTATCATTTATTATTTACTATGTTCCAGGAATTGGGCTTGGCACTAAAATAATTATGGGCACAACTACCATTTTTAAGCACACACCATCCTAGGGGCTTGCAGTCAGCAGTTCTCATGGTGCCTCAAACAGGCCTAAGAAGTATGAACTGTTGTCATCCTTATTTCCAGATGAAGTGAAGAAATGGGGGCTCAGAAGGGGTAAGTAGTCTAATCAAGGTCATCCACAGCTGGCAGAGCCTGGACTGGATGGAGCCCAGGTCTTTGGGAATCCACAGCCCTGATTCTTTAACCCACCCAAAGACTCGCTTCTCTGTGCCTACACCTTTCTTGTTACCAGGGGAATAAGCTGACGTGGCCAGAGTCCCGGACAAGGAAATGAACCAAGTCAGCCCAACTTCTCCCACTCCACCAGCCTACTGCAGGCAAAGCCAAAGAAGGAATGCTGCCGAGGGCTGCAGGTGGTGAGGAGTTTCTGCTCACTTCACACCCACCAGCCTAAGCTTCAAGAAAACCAGTCATGATAGGAAGTGACCCTGCTGAGAGATGGAGAAAGAGTTTGTAGATAAATGTTGAGGATGGATAGAATCACACAGCAGGGTTTCTCACCCTGAGTGTCTCTCCTAAGCTCTTGTAGGTTGGTTCCTGGGGAACTCCCGAGCACAGGTTACTGATCCTCAGACAGAGAACAGAAGGGAAGAGAAGAAGGCAGGAAGCCTGGGGCTCCGGGCTTGGAAGGAGCCAATAGTTCACATTCCCCCATTTTGACATCAACACTACAGCTTGACCCTTGCTCCCACTAACCCCAACATCTTTCTTCTCCCCGCACCTTCCCACTCCTCCTCGGTGCTGGGCTCTATGAATACAAGCTGGGAGAGAGAATGTGCCAGAGGCAGCTCATCCCTCCTCCCCAGCTGAAACACAATCTCCCTTTCCAACAGTTACAGAATCCTCCAAGTTTCTGAGGCCGTTTTCACCTTTGTCTGGAGCTCATTGTGACTATGGAACTGAGTCGCCATTAAAGGGATAGAAATTGAAATTAGTTTAACATGCATAAATTCATGAAATGAAGGAGACATAGTCTTCTGCTGGAGCTCTCTCCTTTACATGGCTAGAATGTGGACACAATCCACAGAGCTGCGATAGTCCTGTTGGTCTCTCTCTGCAGGTGAACTTGCAAGTGCAAGCCATGCCCAACCAAACCTCAAGGAGAAAAGGCCCTGACAGGTTCCCACAGCATGTAACCCCTGAAAGAGAAGCAAACGTCTATTTTGTGCAAGCTGTTGGGATGTTGGGGTTTCTGTCACCTATAGCTGAATCACTACTAATAGAAGGAAAAAGAATCAGCTAGTAGAGACTATAAGTGTCTTGATTGCAGGAGTCACATTTCCTATGTCTTATATTTGTTTCCAGTGTGGTTTAACAAAAAGAAGAGCTTTGGAAACAGACAGGAATTCCAATAGGTTTTCCCCACTCAACAGACAGCTCAACCTCACTAAACCTCAGTGTTGTCATCCATCAATGAGGCTCTGAAGGTTCCGTGAGATAAGCTGTGTCCTCTGGAGGAAGGGCTGTGCCTATCTTGTTCACTGGCACATTTATCCACCAAAGCTAGCAAAGAGTAACTGGCACCCAATAAAAATGCCAAATAAAGAACTGATGAAAAAATGGATGGTGTGCACCAAGCACATGGCCCATGGTGGACACTCTTGGAATTTTATTAACTGCTAACACAGCCCCGATATACCTTCCCCATCAGAACTTTTAGCTCTGACTGGACCTTTTGAAGAGTAAACCAAAACCCAATCAAAGATTTTAAAAACAAAAGTAAGTCTTTGAGTTAAATTTCTGGGTGCTACTACAAATATACTTGGGAAGAGAAAGTCTCTTCTCTCTCTTAAAATTGGAAAGCAAAAAGATAATTACCTTCCTCTTCCTATAGCCTTCTTATTTCCTCTCTTCTCAACAACCTTCCATTCATGCCCCATTTAATTTTCACATGTGTTTTGAGATGCTAATTTTCTTTCAGACTTCACTGGGCAGGCACCTCAGCTTTGCCTGAAGAAGATAGAACTCCCCCAAAATAAAAAAACTGTAAGGCCCTCTGGGAGAGGGGGCAACTCTCTTGTCACCAAGGGAGCTCTTAGATGTACCAAAAAAAGGGAAAGAAAAGACGAAAGCAATGAACTTGTTTTTGTTGTTTGTTTTTCTGAAAACCTACTCTGTCTCATAATAATGATAAACAACCATTTATCAGGAATCTTCCTGGTGAATCTCTATGCTATGAATATTGCCATCCTTTATCTTATGATCTTCACAGTAAACACACAAAGTTTGCAGGATCAGTCCATTTAATAGATGAGAGAATTAAGGCCTACTGGCTTTAAGCCACTTGCCTGAAGCAAGAGGTTACACATCTGCTTGCACAGATGTATATAAGCAAATATTTATAATAGCTGCACACCTGAATGTCCATCATCTGATGAACTATTCAACTAAACATGGTACAGCCATATTCTAGCTGGCCTTAGAAAGCAATGAACTAATACACGCTAACACATGGGTGAACCTCAAAAATGTTACTTTAAGTTATATGATTCCATTTGTATGACATGTCCAAAAAGTAAATCAGTAGTTGCTTCAGGTAGGGGGAGAAAAGATGATAGCTAAAAAGATGGGGTTTTTTTGAGGTGATGAAATTCTAAAATGGGCTGGTGTTGATTAGCCAGCTACTCTACATTTTTACCAGCATATGGTATTTTAATTTTAGCCTTTCTACTGGAAAGGTATATGGGGCCGGTGCCCTACCGAGTCACAGGCACTGCCCAACTTTCCCACTCTTAATTACTGCAGTTCATCTCTGGGAACATCCTTAGGCAGGTCTAGTCCCACACGGTTTAGTACTGATACTCTGCATGTCCCCAGAATCAGGATACTATTTTGGTATATCTCAAAGGCTATCTCAATTCTCCTTCCCAGGGTATTATAAAGGCAAAGCATTTGGGACCTCATTTAGGTTAGGGTTATGGCTAACCCTAACCCTAACCATATCTTTGAACATACTAGACTCCATTAAACTAGACACTCTAACTAGGTGAATTATAGCGTATGTAAAATATATCTCAACAAAGTGATTTAAAAATAAACAAATAAATACAATTTAAAGAAAAACAAAAAAAACGCTGAAGCCTGTACCCATGCCTGGGAGGCTTTCAACTCCTGTCTATGCCACCTTATCACCCAGAATCACACCAGGGAACAGACAGGATGTTACTGTGAGGTGAGGAAGGCTATCCTCACTTCACAAATGAGGAAACTGAGGGCCGGAGAGGAAAATACTGTGTCCTCTTGCCAAAGGAAAATTTAATTTACAGAGGTTAACAAAAGAAAAAAAAGAAAAACTGACTTTCTCAATATCTCCAAATATGAAAACCCTACCTAGATTCATTATAAAAAGAGAATATAAGAGCCACAATAGACTCTAAAATGATCTACTGCTTTTCAAACTTCCCCAAAATGCCATAACCTAAACATTTCCAAGAAGATGCTCCAAGGTCATTGTAGGGGGATTGAAGTTGTTCGACCAGAGCAGTTTTTAAAATTCTATTTTAACTACTGAGCTTCCACATTAGACTTCCATGGAAAATAGTCCTAAGAGAGTTAGGAAGCCACTAATCTTGTCCAACTTGCCCATATTAAACAAGGTAATTGAAATGGGAGAGGAACAGGTCTCTTTGAGTCACATGGTGAGGTAATGTCAGTGCTGGGCGGGGGGCCAGCGTTCCGCCCCTTCCATATCCTACACTCCTCTCAGCCCAGATTAATGACCTGGTGCAAGAAGCCTGGCTGGAGAACTAGGCTCTGCTCACTGAGGCATGCTCCACACCAGGGGTCAGCATGCTTTTCCTGTAAAGGGCCAGATGGTAAATATTTTTGGCTTTGCAGGCCACGCAGTCTCTGTAGTAATTAAGCTGGTGGCTGCAGTGGGAAAGCAGCCAAAAGCAAATAAAAAGGGGTGTGGCTGTGTTCCAATGAAAGAGGTGGGGGCAAGATTCGGCCAGGGGTGGGTGAATTCCGCTCCTAATAGATCTCTTACTGTCTGTTCCTCTGCTCTTACTGTTCCTCTGCGCTTACTGTCTGTTCCTCTGCTCTTCACAGGATGAAGGGATGGACATGATGAGCCCTGTGGTCCCCTCTCTGCTTTGGTTGGAACTGTCCATGGTGGTAGTGTGGAGTCAGGTGGAGTCAGGCAGATCTGCATTCAAAGGCAGGCTCCCACCCACGAGTCAGCCACACTTTGAGACATTTCTTTATTTGTGCAGGGGGACAATAGTGCTAACCCTCAGGGTCACTGTAAGGAGCACAGGAGAAGTGGTACAGGACCCCTTTGACAGTACAGAAGATATAGATGACAAACAAAGCCAGGTACCCTCTCCACAGTCCTCTCCTTGTATTCTGCCTCTACCCACCTGGCTCCCTTTGCCACACCGGCCTCTTTGCTGAATTCCTTTCACACACGAAACCCATACAGCTGAGGTGTTCTGTAGTTGTTAGTCCCTCTCCCAGGAACCCTTTCCCTCAGATCTTCTTGTGGCTCATTCTTCCCATGTTCCACTTTGTAGCTCAATTCCCACCTTCTGGCAGCTTTCCTGATGCAACATTCACCCTGCACCTCCAGGCACTCACTCTTTGTGTTATTCTGTTGCATGTGTTTATTGTCAGATTGTCTCTAAACCCCAGAAGGATCTCACCGGACCTTTCTAGTTTACAAAAATTAAGAATGATAGCTGGAACACAGTAGGCACTCAATAAATACATGTTGAAAGAAAACTGAAAAAGTGATATCCCCACATTGCTACAAATTTCTGAATCACTTTCTCCATCTTAAGCTCCTGTGTTTGGCAAGAACTAGGCTTTCACACAATACAGACATATCCATGTTAGGAAGGTCAATCTAATGGTACATCCCTCAATTAGGTGCAGATTTACCTAGAGTATAGAAACCCTGCGTTTCAAATTATCTGAGCCCCTAATGACATTGATTGCCAAGAGCTGTCACTACACCGAAATTGTAGAAAGGCAATTTCATTAATCTCCATATTAAATGAGATCTGCAAGAGTCCTTTAACTCCACGTTTGCTTATATTTTACTAATGAAAAAGCCAAGGCGAAAAGATAAAAGGAGAATGGACCTTCTCATTACATGAGGAACCTCTTACATCAAACAAGTCATAACATCCTAGAGCCATATGGTCCTTAACAATGACTCCATCTATTAATAATAATATAGATGTAGAGAACTCAAAGCAAGAAGGAAAAAGAGACTTGCCCAAGATCACTCTTCTGTGGCAGAATTAAGAATGGAAATCCATGTCTATTTGTATCCACATTTGGAATCTCACTACTCTCTCTTCATGCTGCTCTTTGGAGAAACACAGTGAAGAAAAGGAAATGAAATTATTCCAAGCACACATTTAGCAATGCTCATAAATCCTGACAATATTAACAACACACGACAGCTTCGTTCAACAAATTGGCAGCAAGTGTAGGCAGCTTAAGGAGGCAGGAGGTCTGGAAGGGAAAAAAAAGACCACTAAGCACACAAAATTTTCCCCATTCTGCTCATTTCTAAGTCTGCCTATTAAACAAGGGCTCAGAGAGGAGGCGCTGGGTAGGGGAAGAGTTTGAAGGTGATGCGTGCACAGAGTGTGAGTGTATGTGTGTGCACAGCTCCCAGGAGATCGTATGGGGAATAATCCTTTGTAAGATGTCACTCATCCTTTATACAAATTAACCTCCACCCCCCTCATGCTGAGATTAATTTGCTCTTTGTTTCCTTGACATTCAGCTGGGGAGATCTTAGAAGAATTAAAGAAAAGTTCTTCAAGAGGTGAAAAGGGGAAATCAGGGCTTTAAGGTCCTGGAACCCAAGGGAATCAGCACCCGCTGAACAACTTCCCTACAGGGACACAGAGGAAAACCACCTGGGTCTCCACCTTGCACTCCCTGCAGGGAAAAGCCCATCTCAGGCTCCAGATCCTGGTAACTAATAACATCTCAGATGTGCTCTGTGCCTGGTCTGTGTTGAGTGCTTTGCAAGCAACACTTTCAGCAGCTCACTGCCAGCAAGGTTCCAAGCAATCCAGGTCTTCTACAATGGCCCTGAACCCTGAGGAATGATTACCTACCCTCCAGCCAAATGGCTTTCTCAGGTGTAAATGGTCATCCCCAGTACCCCTCACATTTCCCAGATGTCCCCACTTTCTCATACTCTACTCCAAAGCTCCAGGTTCACCTGAGTCTATGTCCTTAAGGGGTTCATGTCATATCACACTCCCAGAACAGGATGAAAAGTTGTTCCAGGAAGGGTAAATTTAAAAAGAAATGCAAAACACCATCAGATCCAAAGTATGGCCCTTGATTTTTCCCCTTAGCTGTGTGTCTGCTTGCTTTCACAGTTTGTATGAATAAATAAGCTATCTAACATTATTTTTGGAAAGAGAAGCAATAAAAATAAACAAATGCATAAATAATTATGAATAACGCTAACATCAAATTAATGAAGATGGGTTTTAAAAATACACATATGCAAATCACATTTAACATGAGGAATCCAAGGAATCACACACACACCTATAGCATCACTGCACCAACCGATAATGCAAATTACCTCGAAATGGGGTGTTCCCACTTTACAAACGGGTCCATAGGAGCCATGGGGGAATGTATTCATAAGCCAAATGGCATATCTAAGGATTTAAAATTATTTTATTATTCATGGAGCAATGAGCTGTGACCCTTGGGTACCAGGGATCACAATTCCTGCACTTGAAGACCCATGCTAACAATCTTTGGATCTTTGCACTTTAAGACCCATGCTAACAATCTTTGGCCCTAACAACTCTTGAAGAGCTGGTTTTGTCATTTCTTTATTATTTACCCTATGCTGCCTAAGACCAGGTCAGTAGACTATGCCTGGCCCTTGACTGGGTGGTTTGAAAGCATTGTTCTTTTAATTCTTCCAACAACCCAATAAGGTAAAAGACAGTAAACCCATTTTAGAGATGAGTCTATTGAGGAGTAGAGAACAAATGTGACTTTCTGGAAGTAAAAAAATCTGTGCACCTGTGTAAATCCATTATGTGTATCATTTCCACTGCTGAGATTCCCTTTTAATGAAAGATATGTCAAGTGATGGTGCATCCTGGGAAGAAAATGTGCAGAATTTCTCTCTAAATAAACACCAAGTAGACAATGGAAACACTATGTAGTGCACAATGAGTGAACTCACAGTCAAGGGGAGAATCAGCAGCACACACAGCTACCCTAGTCTAGTATCCAAGGCCCTGGGGCTAGGGCATGGGAATGCTCATGACCTTGGACAAGCTGATCAAATGGGTACAACTGATTGGCTCAGTCTTCCTCATGCAGCCACTGCGCTGACAGATGTGATTGTGCCTTGCTGCATATGAAGTGTTACGAAAAATCTATATTTCATGGCTATCTTAATCTAGTTTTGTTCTTACTCATGTGAAAAAACAAAACAGAGGGAAGTGATGATTACCTACCTATATCTATCACTTATCTAAAATTTTACAACATTTAATACATCCTCACCTTGCTCTCTCATCCTCAGAGAGTACCTGCAGAGAATAGAAGGATTCGGAAAGTTTGCCATTTTGCAGATGAAAAAGTGAGGCTACCAGTCCCCTCTGTGTATTGGACTATTTTTAAATTCTTATTTTCTACTCATATTACTCTTCAGGACACCTAATGTCTTGATCCAAACTCATGCTCAATAGGTACATCTCCCCAATTTTTAGCCCTGCAGATAAATCATGCCCTCTTAGCCTCTATTCCTTCCCAGATCTACACTCTAAACACCTCCTTTTTTTCTTACACATATAGGTACTCTCAATCCTACAGCTCCTACCCATTTGTCAGCTTATCCATCCTCCCATCTGCAAATCTTTCCAAAAACATTTTCAGAGGGCCTACCTTGTGTTAGGCACACATATGACAAGGTCCTCCTTTCCCCGAGGAGCTTAGCAACTGATTGTAAAAATAGATGATGCTTAACAATGTACTCTAAGACACAAAGAGATTAATACAGGGGAAAGTGTCCTTTCTCTGCCCCTACTCCCATCACTACCATTACCTTCACTACCAAGCTTTAGCATTTGCCAAGCTTTAGCTCTTAAGTGGTTTGGTCAAAGCTTAAGAAAAGGAGTGGGTCTTCTGTACTTTCAGGGCAGATCACTGAAATTAAATAGCACCAGCACACCTGCCCCTGGGAACTCTCTTTTCTACCTGCTCTGAGTTTGAAACTGGGTGAATAAACTCAATCACTTGGCTTGACCACCCTCTTTGATCAACCACCCAAGTTTAAGCAGGAATCTAGGAGATAGTTAGACCCCACGATCTAAACTGACTTAGGGTGAAGATGGAGGGGTTTTGAGACTGCCCTTGGGCTGGTGTTTGAACTTCTAGCTTCATCCTAGCCTTTTCTCAGGACAGAAAGTGGTAACAAGCAGGGCAGGAGTTAGGTATTTATGGGTTCCTGGCTACAACACCATCAACCCCCTCAAATTTCTCTTAATAGCAGATATTAGCATTGCCCATGTTGCCAATGGGGAAACCAAGGTTCACAGAGTGGAAGTGACTTTGTTTTTGGTCACATTACTTTAAGTATCAGGGTTAGGGTAGAAACTTAAATGGGGAGTCTGACTTCACAATGAGTGCTCTGCCCACCACGCCATCTCCCACCTGAGCTGAGATTTGAAGGGTACATAGGATCTCCATTGCTGGGCCAGAGAGCAGCAAGGTGACACTGCCCTCATTTTAAAGGCCCACTGAGACCTCGCACACAATCTATCCCTGCCACACTTCCAGCGTCATCAGACCCTGCCCTAACAAATGCTGAGAACCGACCTCCTTTCCCAACCCTCCATTTCCAAAGAACACAGAAGGGGAATGCCATGCCTTTTCCTGGAGGAAACTTTTTCTGTTAAGATGCAAGAACTCAACAGCTTCCCTGAGACCTATTTTTCATCCGATTAATGTCAGGCCTCCCATGTTTCCTAATGAAACCTGACACTAACTGAGAAAAATGGATACATTAATATTGAGTTCATTAGTAAATAGATTACCCAAATGTTTGGGGCGAGGAAAGGAAGAAGGTGAAGGAAGAAGGAAAAAGGGGAAGACAAGCACACACACCACTCAGCTATTCTGGCAAGAGCCTCTCTGAGGACCACATGCTGATCAAATATTTATGGATTTTAATGCATCAATCTGTTAAGTCAGGAAATATTCTCTTTTACCAAAGAAAGAAAAAAGAGGCCCAAATGATGTTGTAGCATTTTATTAGGTGGGATCTAAGGCCCACTGGGGAAAAGTCATGGCCTGAGTGTGGCCTTTGGTGCCTGGAAAGGGAATACAGACAACTGCTCTCTGGAGACTTCACACCCTCCATTCTTACTGCCCCATGTCTAGGAAAGTGTCAGGGAGAGGCGTGACCACCTGTTGGGGAGATGGAGCCTTGGGGGAACAGTGATTATAGAAGATATATGCCCTGTGTCTTCTGCTAAATTCTGTCTATAGTATTTTTGTTTTCTTTGAGATCTTTGCTTTCTTTGAGGGTCTTGCTCTGTTGCCCCAGATAGAATGGAGTGGTGTTATCAGAGCTTACTGCAATATCAAACTCCCGGGCTCAAGCAAAACTCCTGCCTCAGCTTCCCAAGTAGCTGGACTATAGGTGTACACCACCATGCCCAGCTACTTTTTCTATTTTTCTGTAAAGGGCTCTTGCTTTTGCAGGCTGGTCTCCATCTCCTGGCTTCAAGCCAACCTCCCCCATCAGCCATAGTATCCTACCAGAACTGTAAGTTAATGGCCTGCTGGTCCCTACTCTCCCCATGCTAAGCCTTGAGAGGGAAATGAATGTGAAAAGGCAGCAGAAGAAGCTTGTGAAGAAAGCCAAGAGAGCAGAAGAACTCATGTCTGCCCCTTCCTTGGTGTGTGACCTTGGGCAGCTCTCAGAACCTTTTACCTTTGTACAAAGGAGGTATTAAGGACAGCCTCGGTCTGCCTCACAGAATCATTGTCTCCATACTCCAAGGAGGTCATGAGCAGGGGAGCTCTCAATGCAAACTGCCAAGTGCCATAAAGGGAACAAAGTTGTTCTTTTTACAAGACATCCCCCTCCCTTTATGTGTAAACAATGAGGTAGACAGTATGACCAAGGAGGCCAGGACCCCAGGCTCAGCTCCAGCTATTTGCTATGTGACCCTGGGCTGGGTCCTTCATCCCTTCAGGGCTCAGTGCACCCCTCAGCAATGTGGCCAGGCCAGGCCACTGTGAGAAGACCCCATGGGGCCTTTGTGTAGCCGCGTGTGTACTACAACCTTGAGGGGACCGCAGGACAAGGACCAACCATTAGGCAACTCTGACCCCCTGTGGCTTCTCTAAGGACCTGAGATTGTCCTTGATTACAAGGTCACAGTGCAGAGATACAGATGATCAGATGATCTCTCAGGCACTATTATAGTTCTCACATTTTATGTCTCCTACAGTCTTTGAGTAAGGAAATCTCATGTTATGCTTTGTGGAGAAAACAACTTACTAAAAAGTAAGAATGGAAAGAAAGGAAATAGTCCAGGTAGAAATAGACCCCGGAGAAAGTAGATGCTCACGAATAGAAGTGCTGGTTTTGGTTTTTTTTCCCCTGGTCGTTGCATTTCTCTCTGTCATGGGTGCTTTATTCACTGAGATAGGGATGATCTGCCAAAACATTTTTACACACCAGAGACGGAGATACACAGACAGATGGTGAGAGACAGAGGCAGACACAGCCTCTAAGCTAGAGGCAGAAACTTTTCTGTTCTTTGTGAGCAGCAGGTTAACAAAACAAAAAAGGAATGAAAAGAGAAAAAAAAACACAAAATGGTAAACAATCAAGCAGAAGACAAAGCCAGAGACAAAGTGGTTCTTTGTATTCCAAACAGTAGTGACATTTTCTTAAAAAGCAGCTTGGATTCTTTTACGTGGGCCTTTTTCTGGGAGCCTTTGGCCAACAAATTTATTAACAGAGACAGGAAGGCATGAACAGGAATGTGTAAGGTGCTTAGGAGGATACAAAACAGAAATCAAAAATGCATTTTGTTCCCCCCAAATCTTCTCATGTGACTCACTGGCTCTATTGTGACAAAGCGAGGGGTCTCTGTCGAGTTCATTTCATGTCTCATCCATCCAATGAGTAATGGGAAAATCCTGCCTTGTTTTGGCAAAGTATCAGCACACACTGTGTGCCACGTACACTCAATCCCATTAGAGGTAATGGAGGAAGATTGCCCCAGAAGTTGTTTTCAATTGCTTGAGTGCATCCTTCATTTAGAGAAACAAGAATATATGAGCTGTCAGACTCAAGTTGAAGGGTGGACCCAGGTTTTCAGTTATAGCCATGGATATTTTCTTAAGAATGGCTCGGTAAGGACCTGGTCAAATATCACCTCTCCCCGTGGTTGAAGAGATAATATTTAGCATCTTCATTTCATGTCGTGTGTTACAAAGCAGCACACATCTATTCATTAACTGCTGTTAACGGAGCATAGGTCCCTGAACAAAGCCATCCCGGTCTGTGAATAGGACAATCAGGCTCTGAGATAGAAGAACAGCACACCAGAATGCCAGATGGCCAGGAGTGAGAATCCCCCACTCTGCCACTTCTAGCTGCTGGACTGTTGGCAAGGCACTTTGCCTCACGAAAACCCATTTTTATCAGTTGAACATGAAACAAAAATAAGACGTGTGCATTGTAATAATTTGATTTATGAGGCAAAGTTGGTGAAAAGCTTATTAGAAATTGTATAGAACATGGGAAATTCTAATTAGCAGTTAAGTTAAAGTTTCCCAAAATAGTCCTACCTCTGCACACCCCTTCTGTATGTAATCTGGTGGGTTTAAAGTGTCCAGTTTTCAGTGCCAGAAAGAAGAGCTCAGGGACATTTGTCTCACCTGGCTGGGTCACTGTTTCCCACCTAGAAAGTGAGTGAGCGGTGGGTCTAATTGATGTGATTTTGCCATTTCAAACTGTGTTTTTTGAATAGAATCATTTCTTCAAACATAGCTTTACATAGAACCAGGGCATGACCTGCAAATATTTTCTCCCATTCTGAGGGCTGTCTGCCTGCTACACTTACTGTGTTCTTAGCAGTGCAGAAGGGGAAAAGGACAAGGGAGGGAAGGGGAGGGGGGAGTATGGGTGGAGAGAGGGCAATTGGTGGGATCACACCTACGGTGCATCTTAGAAGTGTACTGGTGAAACTTATTAAATGTAGAATATCGATGTCTTCATATAGTGATTAAGAAGATGCCATGAAGGCTATGTTTAACAGTTAGACCAAAATATTTCAGATTGTATATGAAGTCAGCACATTGTGCCCCATGATTGCACTAATGTACACAATTATGATTTAATAAAATAAAAAAAAAAAAAAGAACTAGGGCATGGGCACACATGAAAAATGAAAGAGGATATGAAAGAGCCCTGGGCTAGCCACCCCACGTAAATCCCTGTCACTAGTCAGCCTTAGCAGCATCTCCTCTGGGGAGCCCCCGGCACCATGGACTACACTGAGAGTCAACATTGTCTCAATGACATTGAATTCCTAACAATAGACCAGAAGCAGCTTGGGAATTTCAGGAGCTTGCTTGGCTGGACAGCTCCTCCTTGACAGGCTCTGGAGGCTGGGGAAGCGGGCCAGTCCCTCCTCATTTCTCCTTCCATTCTCTACAGAAACACTGAGGCAGGCAGAGTCAGAAGCCCAACATGGGTTTACCCGGCCAGTATCAAAGTGTCTGCAGGGCTGCAATTTCTCCAGAGGCGCTAGCAGAGAATCTGCTCCTCGCCTCCTCCATCTGAGATGACATGCTTTGGCTTGTGGAAAGACCTTCCAACCTCTGCCCCTGTGCCTTCACCTCTTCTTTATAAAGTCTAGTCTCTCTCTGACCCACTTCTGTCAGAACTATCCTTATAGTTACTTTTGTTTGAATTACATTCTACTGTCACCCCAAATTCACTTCTATATAGCCTACTCACCCTTAAGAATCAGCTTAAAAATAACTCATCCAAGAAGGTTTCTCAGATCACTGCATTGCCTCAACAGGCCTTTCCCTGCAGTGGACTCACAGAAAACATTAGCTCCACTGGCCAGATGCCATCGATGAGTAGTAACAACAGATAATGTTTGTGCAGTGTTCCTGGTTAGGCTAACCCTTTACATGATATCATCATTCCATCCTCACTAACACCCTATGAAGGAGGTACTATCATATTCAACCCCATTTACAGATGAGAATACTGAGACTTGGAGAGGAGGAGGGGCTTGCCCAAGATGGCTCAACTAGAAAGGAGCAGAAAGAGCATTCTAACCCCACCCACACGTATGGTTTCCAGGATCTTCATTCTCAACACAACCAACACTGTTGATTCCCCTAGTAAATGCGTTTCTCTCAAACCCCATTCTAGTCCATATATTAATTAGTTCTATGTCAACTTTATATTTCCTACTACAATGTATATTTCATTTCTTTTTTTTGTTGTTGTTTGTTTGTTTTTTGAGACAGAGTCTCCATCGGTCAACCTGGGGTAGAGTGCCGTGGTCATAGCTCACTGCAACCTCAAACTCCTGGGCTCAAGCAATTCTCTTCCCTCAGCCTTCCAAGTAGCTGGGACTACAGGCACCTGCTACAGAGCCTGGCTATTTTTAGAGATGGGGTCTTACTCTTGCTCAGGCTGGTCTCAAACTCCTGAGCTCAGGCAATCCACCTGCCTCGGCCTCCCAGAGTGCTGGGATTATAGGCATGAGCCTCCGCACCTGGCCTAGAATGTATATTTCTTAAAGGCTGGGCATTCTGCCCCTCTGGCACCTGGTAATATCTCTTATTTCAGGAATAATTAAGAAATAAATAAATAGCATAAAGTAAAGAAGGAACAGATCGGGAAGGCAACAAGAACAGGAGGATGTAGGCAACCCAGGGAGAGAAGAGGAGAGGAGGTGGGATGAGGAAGCTGAAGCTGCTCAGAAAATGTTGCCCAGAGCATTTCTGTCTTAGATGTTACTCCAGAAATTCCCGAAGCAGGCAATGCATCTCCCAAGGTAGCCCCATCATTAGTTCCAGTAGAGAGACACTGAGAGAGGGAGCAGGAAGGAGATCTCTCCAGCACAGCCAGCCTGCGAAAGATGCCAGCAGAGCTACACACCCATCCACACAAGCATGTGGAGGAAAAAGCCGTCCCCCAAAGCAACATTAATGGGAGAAAATTAAACCCTACACCGTGGCACAGCAAATACAACTTCAAAGCTGTCTACATATAGAAATGAATCCTGCAGGCAGGTCTGGAAGCTGGAGCTAGGACTCCTGGCTCAGAGGTTGATGAAAGTGGCGGCCGTGAGAAGACTGACTCAGCCATCAAGAGCCCAGATCCCGAGAGGCCCCTCCCCTGCTTCGTTCATTTCCTAGGACCCCGGTAGTCCCCGAAGGGAAGGTCAGTACCAACACTTGGTACCACAAACAGTTTGAGAGGCTATCTGGACTCTGAGAGACAGGCGTGCCTAGGATGGCCATGTTCCTTTGTGTGTGTACAGGCATGACCCACGCGCACACTCCCCACAGAGTGACACAGAATCACAGACAACACAGTGGCTCCCGCACAGGAAGCTGTGTTTCCTTCATGCCTTTCATCCCCTACTTCTCAGTGATTTATTCTGTTTTCATTTCTTCATCCCTGAGCCTAAAGTTAAGGGAAGAGGAAAGAATGACCATGGACTTCAACTCTAGACCTAAGAGTAATGAAAAGGGTGAGGCCGAAGGAATGCAGAGGAGGAAAACTGCCTGGGCGGTGGCGTTGTGTGCAATACTAATGTGAATGCTGCCCTCCCATCGCTCATTTTTCCTAAGGGCCCTGATGTAGTTTTCACCCAAACCTGAGTCAGTCTTATTTATTTGTTTTCTCTGGAATGCGAATATCAACACAGACACGTGATGCCTGTGCAAGAGTAGGGGGCATGTTTCTCCCTAATGCGTGGGCAAGTTGCAGCTAAATGAAGGACCCAAGACCATAAAGGAGGCTGGCAGGGCCACTGGCATAAAAGAGACCAACACATGGTTTCCTGCAGCACAAAGGAACCCAGAAGGGAACAGCCTGGAGTCAAGCTTGTGTTCTGCTGAGTCCTCCAGGCCTGCTCACTCTTTGTCTTGTTATTTTGCATTCATTCTTGTACTCATTCAGCCGGTATAGACTGAGCACCTAATACGTGTCAGACATAGAAGAGGACCTGGTGTTGAGTAGAGAATAAACAGATAAAAGCCCTGCCTTGACGGATTTATAACGCGGAGCAGCATCAAGCATAAACAAGCATGAATCATAACCACAGCTGCTTTTCGAGAGCTCTCAATGTACCTTGCATAATTCTTAGTGCCTCCACTGTAGTAAATCATTTATTTTTCACAAAATCTCAACTATAATCCCTCAATAGATAAGAAATCTGTGACTCAGAGAGACTGTGAACTTGCCCAATGTCACAAAGCTGGTAGGTGGCAGAGCTCGGTATTCAGAACCCAGAGAGTCTAGCTGGCTCTTATTTGAAAAATCAAAATAAAGCAAAAACAAAGGCATGGTTACCATTGGAGTTAAGCACTGTGGAGGAGGTGGATGGGAAGAGCTGAGGCAGAGGGCCCTTCTGGATGCGGCCGCCAGGGAGAACTTCTCAGATGAGGTGTCATCTACACTGGAGGAGGTGACAGATTGTTTCAAGAAAACATGTGCACTTCCCTAGTCCATTTGCTTTTGCCCTTTAACTTCTTTCCCTCTTCCACCATATCCCTTCACCACTATCCTCGGTTCTGCAGCTCTCTCTCTCCTCTGACACTTCCTCATTCTTGTTAGTTAGTTACTTCCCTCCATCCACTATTCAGGTTTTCTCATGACTCACATTCTGGCCTACATTTTAATCCTCACTTTGCAGTTTTGCAACTAAGTGGCAGAGAACAGAAAGAAAGAAAAGGGCTGATTAAACGAGGCATTTTCTGGATGTTTTCTTGCCTAATCTCCTGTGAAAGCTCAATGAAAGCTCTATGAAATTTGCTACGTGGTCCACATGTACAAAGGGACAAGACTGGGCTCCCCTGTGCTGGTTCTTGGTCCAGTGCACCATGACACTCCACCAGAATTTTGGGTACCTTTGACAAGGACTTGCAGATCTCAAATCAAGGCAACACACGGAAAATTAGGAAAGACTATAACCAATATAGCACTTACTGGCTTCCCAAATAGAAGCCAGCTCTGCATATGCTATTGAACCCTGAACTTGACCACCCATTTTGATGGCATCTCTCCAGTCAACCATCTAAACAACTAACACGCTTGCCTGTGCTCATTGTCTACAATCACATTATCTCAGTGCAGTGAGGGTGGCCCAATTCTTCCTATTTGGCAAACCTGAAAACTGATACTAAACCAAGAACAGAATTTAGGTTTCCTGATACACGGTTAGGCAAAAATAGACAATTAAATATTTTGAAAATCCACTCTGCACTCATATATAAAGCAGTAATCAGATTCATGAGATTTTCCATTCTGTGTCCTCCTCCTGCCAGGGGAATGAATTTTCCCTGGGCCATCTTTACTCTCTCTAGGAGATGCACATGGTACATGGGTTTTAAAGTTATATGAACTTGAAAAAAAAAAAAGTTATATGAACTTGGCTTCAAATCATATGACTGCTAACCTGGACATATTATTTAATTTCTCTGAACTTAATTTTCATTGTCTATAAAACCCAGGCATTAACATCTGCATATTTAGGGTTGTTATGAGGATTAAATGGGAAGACATATGAAAAACTAAACTTAATGCTTGGCAAACAATCTGTGCTCAATACACTCATGTTCTCTTTGGTTAATTATCAGAACTTACTAGTCTGTCTACAACCTGATGGCTATTCTGCTGCATCAGTGGTACGTCATCTGAGGTAGGATGACCTGGTATATGTGGCACTGTGGACATCCGGGGGGGGGGTGGTGCTTTGCAGAGAAAACTGGCAAATATGAATGAGGTGAGGACCAGGAAAAAGGTACCTCAATGTTTCTCTAAAATCATTAAGGAGCTGAGAGTTGGGTCAAACTCTCTATTAATGACCTTCAGGCTTCTAGGCAAAGGAGGATTTTAGAGTGAGAAACTTTAGAAATGGCTTTGTAAACACTGATAGAGCTCATGCAAATGGTTTTCAAAAACGAAGGAAGAACTTTCTGGTTCAGTGTTTCATTTGCTCTCACTACCACCAGGGATTACTCAAGAGTGGACTGTTGACCGAGCATACTGTATGCTAGACACTCTGCTCAGTCTGTGTACATTTCCCACCACAATCCTGTGAGTACGTCCTATCTTTAGCCTCATTGTATAAATGAGAGAACCATAGTTCCAAGAGGTTAAGAATTTGCCCTGACTCACATACCTATATGGTAATGTCTGCTTTACGTAGGATAAATCCCTTTTCCAACTGCACTCAATTCTCTATTCTTTGTATATAACTATAAAGCAAATTTTCTTTTCTAGAAATCAGAAATAGGTAATGAACAAAAAGTTGGAAGATGGTGGCTATAACCATACATAGATGGAAGCACATTCTCGAGGGCAGAGAAGGTGTGAATTGCTAAAAAGGAACAAAAAGAAATGGAAAAAAAAAAGGTCCCTCTGACCTCATACCTCTCCTTGTGCAGAGTGTTTAGCAATGGACGACATGGGTACAAGTGCTAAACGGCAGAGAAGGCCTAGGGGCCTAGGTGTCACATGTCTAGCTTTCTGAAAAAATAAAATGGTATATTAATTTAGATTGCAAAATGCTTGCTGCTTAGCTGAAATCAGGAGGAAAAGAAAAATATTCTAATCAGAGTCTATTACACCAGATCAGAAGATTACACTTAACTTACATTCTCATTATTTTTAATGTTTTTAGCCAACACTGCACCAAGCTTAAAATCAGAGAGGAGTATAATCTATTTATAAGTAAGGAGGTAGGTAATTGGGGAGGCCTGTTCTGCCTCAGCCTGCCAGGTCACCCCTCAGGTGGTGAAGATTAAACAGTTTGGCCAAAAGCAAAATAAAGCAGGAGCTCAAGGCACTTTTCCAGGCTGTTCAGTCTAAAATTTACTGCTCTGATGGAAGCAGCAAGACAACTGAAGACAAAAACAAAATATTGGGGATTGGCTGTAATTCCCTTTTAACTCTATGGATGGTCATTTCAAATTGCCATTTTTAGTCTGCACAGACGTGATCCAGGAGGTGCTGAGTGGTGTCAGTTGTAAGCCTGTCTCTCAGAATGGGTTCCATGAAACTCTATATCCATAAGACATTACTAGGAAATCGGATGTACTATGGTTAAGTGAATTTAGAGAATATGGAGATAAGCAAAGGGAAATGGATCTATTTCCTGTAAAGCTACTCAGAACCTATTTACTTGATATGCGATTTGTACTTTGAATCTCTACTACATGTGTATGTGAGTGTGTTCAAGTGCAGGTAGCCATTTGCCCATACTCTCTTCAGAGCTTAGAAAATATTGGTTGAAATTGTTTCAGCTCTACTTTACTGTGGGAAAAAAGAGAGGCAAAGAAAGACATCTAAGCTTTTATATTATTTCACAAGTGCCAACCACTTTGTGTAAAGCTAACGGTTTCATTGCTATAACATTAGGTTGGATATTTCATTAATAACTGATCTCCTAATTCATGTTTTATGATCCTGTCAGCGCACAGAGGCATTTGCCTCTGTCCAAAAAGAAAGTGTGTGTAGCTTCTAATTGTGCACCTCCCCTTCTACTGCCCCATTAACTTTGAAAAGAAGAATCTCTGGAAAAGGTGGACCAAAGTCAAAACAATTGAGTTGTGTTTTTATGGATTTATCCAGGGGCAACTAGTGCAGTAGAGGTACACAAGGGCAATGGAGCATTTTGGGAAGCCCATTGATCTTGGAGGACTTGGGTCACAAGGATTTTTATCTCCTGTCCTCAAATCTAAATGGTAAGCTTACACATACATGCACAGACAGAAGGCTGGGGGCCCTGGCAAAGCTTTGATGCTCCCCACATCAGTCTTTCCATAGAGAGATCTCCAAGGTCATAGCGAGGCAAAGAACATAATCATCTCTACCTGAGCTTACAAGTCACTGAGTCCAGCCTGGTAATTTATTAAATGGTGGAAAATGAGGCCAGACAGCACTCATGGTTTGCCTCCCTATTTAGGAAAAGCTACATGAATCTATCATGGATGAAGTTCTGCAGAAACAGACAAATAAGACATGGCCCCTGCCATCAGGAATCCACTGCCTAATAAGGGGAAGACAGGTAAGTGCACAGATGTAATCACAAGGACAGAGGAACACCCAAGGTTCAGAAGAAATGCTCAAAGACAATGGCTCATTTGTCCTCATGGGGCCAAGAAGGCTCTACAAAGAAGATAGTTACTCCTTCCTCCTAGAAACGGAGCTCAATGCCCCACTCCCTCCAAGTGTACTGGACCTAGTGACTCACTTATAATAAATAGAGTAAATTAGCAGTAAAATAATTATCCTGCAGTAGAGAGAGCTAACAGACACCGCCTCAACCAAGTGACCATGGCTGACATTAACTATAAGTTAACCTTGTCATCTGCTGACAAAGGCACATCCTCTTTGATATGTTCCCCCAAACCAAACAATCTCAGCCTAATCATGAGAAAACTATAGACAAACCCAAATTGAGGGACATACTGCAAAATACTTGAAGAGCACTTTCCAGAATTGCTAAGATAATTTAGAAAAAAAGAAAAAAATCTGAGAAACTGTCACATATCAGAGGAAACCAAGGGCAAACCCAAATTGAGGGACATACTGCAAAATACTTGAAGAGCACTTTCCAGAATTGCTAAGATAATTTAGAAAAAAAGAAAAAAAATCTGAGAAACTGTCACATATCAGAGGAAACCAAGGGGACATAAAGCTATGGATTGGATCCTGGGACAGATGCTAGGGTGGAAAATGAGTGACATGTGAATAAAGTGTCGAGTTTAGTTAATACATAACATACAAAAAATGATTTCTTCATTTAGACACATGTACGACACGATGGAAGATGGTGACATTAGGGGAAGCGGGGGAAAAGGGACATGGCAAGGCCCTGTACTATCTGCGTCAATTCTCTATAAGCCTAAAACTATTCCAGAATAGAGGGTCTAAAACAAAAACAAACAAAAGAGTATGTGGTGCTTTAGGAGGGTTTCGGGAGATTAATTACTCTTGCGTGGCGTTTTGAAGGAGAGGATAATGGAAATTAAACAAAGACATGGCAGTCAGAGGGAAGCATACGTCCGGAGTGATAGAGAAGGTGTTCGGAGCATTTTGTGTATTTGATACTGCAGCAGAGCATGCCAGGCAGTGGGGAACGAGGCTGAGGGACAGAGACAATAGGATAAAGCATCTTCCAGATTAAGCGAAGAATATTAGCGAGTCAGCCAAGGATTTAGAGCACAGAAAGCTTGTCAGCTGTGAACGAAATGCCTAGAAGTTAGGTGAGTTGGCAAAGACAAGCTGCGTGTCATGTTCAGTACTGAAGTAACAAACTGCAGAAAAGAGTGAGTTAAATCACAATTAAGCTGTCCGTCCTATGCGACTCTGCTCTGACACGATTCCTCTGATAAGCAGTAGGTAGGAGAAAGCGCAGCTGCCTTTTACGTTCTGACTTGAGAGGCTGCGGGTGGAAGCCAACTTGTTCTCCTTGCACACCGAACAGCTACACTGCTGCTCACTTTACCAGAAACAAGCCACAGAGCATTTAACAAAAGACGTTGGCAACTGAGAAATGGATAACAAAAAATTAAGAGAACTCCATCAAGGCAAATCGAAGATATACAGAAGCAGTCAGATTAGGGTGAACACATCATGGTGACCCCACCTCAAAACCTCAATACCTCCCCAGTATCTTCAGAATAAATCGAAATGGGCGGCGCCTGTGGCTCAAAGGAGTAAAACACCAGCCCCATATCCCAGAGGTGGTAGGTTCAAACCCAGCCCCAGCCAAAAACAGAAAAAAAAAAAAATCAGAATAAATCTAAAACACGTAAGAGTGGCCCTCAGGGTCTATTATAACTTTCTATGAACTACTGTTTATCCCACTTTACTTCTTGTTGCATTATAACACAAGTATCCCAGCACCACATATTAAAAAAAAAAAAAAGAAATAAAACAAAATAGATAGGGATGGTTAATAGCTGCAAAAATATAGACAGATAATTAGAAAGAAGGAAAAATATTTGATAGCACCGCAAAGTGACTTCATATAATCAAAGCAATTTAGGATACCCTTCAAAATAACTGAGAGAGTAAATTGGAAAGTTCCTAACACAAAGAAATGATAAATGCCCGAGGTGGTGGGTACCCCAATTACCCTGATTTGATTAACTCATCTTGCATGCCTGTATCAAAACATCCATGTGCCCTATAAAGATAAACACCTAGTTCATACTCATATTATTAAAAATCTTTTCAAAATAAGGACAGGCACAGTGGCT
>CAUYON010197025.1:0-10755 GCA_963573935.1 Arctocebus calabarensis
AAAAAAAAGGAAGATCAGAATGGTTGGAGTCTTTATTTTCTTGTTAAGAATATTTATCTTAGGCCGGGCACTGTGGCTCACACCTGTAATCCTAGCACTTGAGAGGCTGAGATGGGTGGATTGCCTGAGCTCACAGGTTCAAATCCAACCCAGGACTGCCAAAGAACAATGACAGCTACAACAAAAAATAGCCGATGTTGTGGCAGGCGCCTGTAGTCCCAACTACTTGGGAGTCTGAGGCAAGAGAATTGCTTAATCCCAGGAATTGGAGGTTTCTGTGAGCTGTGATGCCACAGCACTCTACCCAGGGAGAGAGCTTGCGGCTCTGTCTCAAAAAAAAAAAAAAAAGGAAAAAATATCTGGGCACTGTGGCAGGTACCTGCAGTTCCAGCTACTTGGGAGGCTGAGGCAAGAGAATCTCTTAACCTCAAGAGTTTGAGGTTGCTGTGAGCTGTGATAGCACATAACTCTACTGAGAGCAACAATGTGAGACTCTGTCTCAAAAAAAAAAAAGAATATTTATATTTTATGAAACTCTTATTTTGCCTGAATCTAAATGATAATAAGACAGTGGTTCTCAACCTGAGGTCACGACTCCTTTGTAACAATGAAAATAAATCCTGCCTATCAGATATTTACATTACGATTCATAACAGTAGCAAAATTACAGTTATGAAGTAGCAACGAAAATAATTGTATGGTTGGGGGTCACCACAGCATGTGGAACTGTATTAAAGGGTTACAGCATTAGGAAAGTTGAGAACCACTGCAATAAGAGTACAGTATTTTTTCTGCTTAGGAGTGTCTGTATTTTCACTCTGAATTTGGGTGCCTGGCCAAATGTGTTAGTTAAATATTCTTATTCATGAATAAAATATTCTTCATCAATGGCTTTGTAGAGATTTAAATGTATATTTATTTAGTCGTGTTCACTAACAAGCACTAGAATCTTTGACAATCAACATCCCTTTTTTTCTGATTTAATTTTGGTTTACTTTAATCATGAGAACATCAAATTTTCTCACTGAGCCAAAAATCAGGATTAATGTTACAGCTAATAAATACTCTTTAAAAAATGTTTAAAATATATTTTGTCATCTCTCCCTATCCCCACGGGTACTACTAGGTGGGATATCTGAACTAGAGGAAGACTCGAGGGGCTCCAGGCCCCAAATCTGTGTAGATATAGAGGCTGGGTTCGGAGCGGCAGAAGCAGCCTACTGCTGACCAGGTTGTAGTTCACATCTGATAAATGACAGGGCTGAAGACTGGAATAGGGAATTGTGTGCATTGTGGGGTATTCCTCATTTTTATGGGAGAAACAGATTCAGCAGCTGCATCATCATAATCATTTTTTATTTTTTTAGGATTTCAAGAAACAATGATATGATGAACAAACTACCAACTTCTTTTATGAATCCGAGTGGCTAGACTTTACATAGGTATTAAGGAATCTCAAGCTTTCTTTACTTATTTCAATACTGAAATAACCAGGCTTCCCATAAAAATCATTAGTCAAAATCTTTTACTCAAATATATATTTCAAATAACTGCTACTGGGCAGTCACTCTAAACACTACAATTATCCCTTGAATTGTGGCTATGTATGAAAGACCAAATATGCACTGTTCCTTTCAACCAAAAAGTGCTTGTATAATAGGTCTAACTCTCATAAATATTTATATCTTAATTCTAAATCTTTCCAGGTTACAGGACAAGTGAGGTGGCTCCCACCTGTAATCCTAGCACTCTGTAAGGCCAAGGCGGGTGGATAGCTTGAGCTCAAGGGTTCAAGACCAGCCTGAACAAAAAGCGAGACCCTGTCTCTACTAAAAATAGAAATACTGATGCAAGGGGATCACTGGAGAGTTGGAGGTTGCTGTGAACTATGATGCCCCAGCACTCTACCAAGGGCAACAGCTTGAGACTCTGTCTCAAAAAAAAAAAGATCAGAATGGTTGAAGTCTGATCAACCATTGAAAGCCCAGAATGGCGGCACCTGTGGCTCATTGAGTAGGGTGCCAGCCCCATATACCGAAGGTGGCGGGTTCAAACCTGGCCGCAGCCAAACTGCAAAACAGAAAAATAGTCAGGCATTGTAGCAGGCGCTTGTAGTCCCAGCTACTCGGGAGACTGAGGCAAGAGAATCACCTAAACCCAGGAGTTGAAGGTGGCTGTAAGCTGTGTGACACTATGGCACTCCACCAAGGGCGATAAAGTGAGACTCTGTCTCTATGAAAAAAAAAAAAATCTTTCCAGCTTAGAAACTGCTTTTAAACCTGAGGAAGGCAGTTAGCATAGCAACTGACTGATATTATCTCCTGCAGACCCTGGAGACAGGCTGCCTGGAGTTCATAACTCTAATGGAATATGCTGGTCCTTCCTTCAAGAAGGACGAGACCACTTAGCCCACTTCTCTCCAGTGACCAATGTTACCTAATTTTTATGTCTACTGTTAGAAATTCTGTAGCTGCCACAAACGCCTCAAGCAATTAAAATACATACATTTTTTTCTAACTCTTTGAACCTCATTGGACTTTAAGAAATGTGCCTTTAAAAACTGAGAGCCTGATAGATTGTTCACCTACCGGGTGTTTTTAGGATCATAACAAGTTATGGGATCATTCTACTAACATATGTTAGGAAATGTCTACTAACTGCAACATTTAATTTTTGTATTATTTTTATCAGAATCTTTATATAGTTTTTAGTTTATTTATTCTTTTTTTTTTTTTTTTTTTGGAGACAGAATCTCACTATGTTACCCTTGGTAGAGTCCCATGATGTCACAGCTCACGACAACACCAAATTCCTAGGTTCTAGGATTCTCTTGCATCAGTTTCCCAAGTAGCTGGGACTACAGGCTACAATACCTGGCTATTTTTAGAGACAGGGTCTCACTGGTACTCAGGTTCATGTCGAACTCCTGAACTCAGGCAATCCACCTTCCTCAGCCTCCCAGAGTGCTAGGATTACAGGCGCGAACCACCACGCCCAGCAGATTCCTTTATTTTTTAAATGTGTAATAAGTCAATAATGGCTGGGCATAGAGGCTCAGGCATGTAATCCCAGCACTTGGGAGGCCCAGGTGGGTGGATTGCCTGAACTCATGGGTTCCAGACCAGCTTAAGCAAGAGTGAGACCTTGTCTCTAAAAAAAAACACAGCCGGGCATTGTGATGGGCGCCTGTAGTCCCAGCTACTTGGTGGCTGAGGCAAGAGACTATCCTGAACAAGAGCAAAACCCCTCTCTACTAAAAATAGAAAAACTAGTTACTCAGGAGACTGAGGCAGAAGGATGGTTTGAGCCCAAACGTTTGAGGTTGCTGTGAGCTATGATTCCATAGCACTCTACTGAGGGCAACAGAGAGACACTGTCTCAAAAAAAAAAGTCAATAATGCCAACATAATAGACAACTCTGTAAAAGTAGCTGGGCATTGTGGTGGGCCCCCGAGGATCACCTAAGCCCAGGAGCTGGAGGTTGCTGTGAGCTGTGTGACACCACGGCACTCTACTGAGGGTGACAAAGTGAGACTCTGTCTCTACAAAAAAAAAGAAAATAGACAACTCTGAGCAGAAGTATCATCTATACAGTTCACTTACTGTTAGAAGCCTCGGTATTCTCCTTTGATGTGCAAATAAGAACCCTTAACTGTGGCCAGTAGGGCCCCTTGTTAGATTAGCTGCCACGTCCTGTCCTGTGTCTCCATTAAAGTCTGAACATCCTGCTTTCTGGTGGAAGATGTTACAGGCTCTTTTGTACTTTCTGTCCTAGACAAGGAATGAGCTTTTTCTCCAAGAAGCCTTGATTCTTTGTTTTCCTTTTTTTTGAATAACTATTGGAAATCAGAATCTTGGCATTAGGATGCACGATGGGGTCCTCTCAAGCCATTTCAAAGGATACAGCTAATAAAAATGTATTTCAAAATAATAGTTTCACAAAAAGATACAGGTTCATATTGATAATCCCTTTCTAATCCATTTCTAACAGAACAGTGTGGCTTCTGAAATCCTTCATTTTATAATTGCATCTCCTTTTCTTTTAAAGAATAAAAATCTTGATTCCTAAATAAATAAATATATACAATTACTTTATTTAACAATATGAGAGAATACATTCAAAATAAAATTCAATATTACTCTAAACTGTACATTTACATAATAAAATCCCAAATTTCTAGTGGGATTTTTCAGTCCATTTGCTCTGTTCCAAAGGGGTTGGGGGGTGGGGAGGTTGTTGTTGTTGTTTATTTATTTGTTTTTGAGACAGAGTCTCATTCAGTCACCTTGGGTAGAGTGCCATGGCATCAAGCTCACAGCAATCTCAAACGCCTGAGCTCAAGCAATTCTTTTTTTGTGTGTATGTGTGGTTTTTGGTGGGTGGGGGGGTTTGAACCCGCCACCTCTGGCATATGGGGCCAGCGCCCTACTCCTTTGAGCCACAGAAGCTGTTGCTCCCAGGTCAAGCAATTCTTTTGCCTCAGTCTCTGGAGTAGCTGGGACTACAGGTGCCCATCACGATGTCCAGCTACGTTCCACAGTTTAATTAACTTCTGTCATGCTGTGTTATCTGTTGGTTCTTCTCTGATACACAGTTTGGGTCAATTGTTTCATTTGGGGGATTATCTTCATTTTGGGGATTCTAGCATCATCACAGCCATTAGTTTTCAGGTCATAGAATGGGGTGACTTTCCACCACTAAAAAAGAAAGGATGTACTCTTTCTTGAGAAATGGAAAGAACTTCAACAGTTCAGTCTCCAAAATTCTTTAAATGAATTCATTTAGCTACCTTCCAAGTTGTCCACCTACAATAACTAATGCATAGCAATACATGATTCATAGAAATAACTGCTAGCCAAATTTTTAACTGCCTGTTTTTAAATTTCTAGTAATATCAGAACTCAAATATTTCACATCTTCATAAAAATTTCTAAATATCCTAATACCTATTTTGATCTCTCAAGCTGTATAATGTTATTGAGCCTTATTTAATCTACAAGTTGTCTTTTGTTGTTTGCGGCTGCAACAATTTCCATGTTTGAGTTCCAATGTGACTTTGGAGTGGCTTGGTTTTTGCCTTCTTCAGTCATGAATGGATGCAGCCTTGTCTGATTCTGATATTCTCTGAAGTCATTTATGTTCAAAGGGGAATCTCCATTGATGTGGCTGCCTAGCCACTTGTCACCACACCAAACCCAAGGGTAGTTCCACAGCTCCTGTATATATCAGAGGGTGTTTTTCTCTTTCCCACCCAGGACCAGTCAAAATTTTTCATTTTCGTGCAGAGGTGTCAAGGAGGGATCAAGTAGCTTATAATTTTGGAAGATTAGCCTCTGTTAATCATGAATACAGATTCTTGAGTTTTTCCTAAAATCTTCTTTTGATTTATAGGTCAAAATTCAGAACTTATATACATACACACATATACATATATTATATATATGCATAAAAAACATATCTCACTAATATATTTGTTACAAAAAACCATAAATGTAGAACTCAAATTCTTTAGGGCCAGGCACGGTGGCTCACGCTTATAATCCTAGCACCCTGGGAGGCTGAGGCTGTTGGACTGACTGAGCTCACAAGTTCAAGATCAGCCTGAGCCAGGGAGAGCCCTCGTCTCTAAAAACAGCCTGGCGTTGTGTGGTGGGTGCCTGCAGTCCCAGTTACTTGGGAGGCTGAGGCAAGAGAATAGCTTAAGGCCAAGAGTTTTTGCTGTGAGTTGTGATGCCACGGCACTCTACCAAGGGTACAAAGTGAAACTCTGTCTCAAAAAAAAAAAAAAGAAAAAGAAGAAGATAACTCAAATTCTCAGAAGACTTTGGATAAATATATGTAGTCTTTACCTTAATGCTAATCAAATTCAAACTTCCAAAAACCAGTTATGAATGTTATAAAATGTAACCCATTTCACACAAAAGTTTGTATGTGACTGTTTATAGCATCATCATTTATAAAAGCCCAAACCAGGAAACAACCCAAGGCCCGTCAACTGATGAATGAACATAGGCAGCCACACGATGGAAACTCTTCAGCAACTGAGTGAAGCAGGCTGTGAACACGGGTCACAAACTGGACGAGCCTCAGAAACACTGTCCTAAGTTACAGAACCAGACAGGAAGCGTCATAACGTATGATTCCATCGTATGACATCCCAGAAAAGACAAGTATGTAAGAGAAAGCAGATGAGTAGTGCCCGAGCCTGGTGATAGGAGAGGGGCTGTCTCTGAGCAGGAAAATTTTCAGGGGTGGGGTATTGTGAACTGCATTGTGGGATGACCACACAACTTCCTGGGTTTACTACAAGTCTTAGAATCGTACACTACCAAGTGTGAATTTTATAGTGTGTGAACTGTAGCTTAGTAAAGCTATTTTTCTTTTTAAGTTTAAAACAATAGCAAACAGGCTCGGCGCCTGTGGCTCAAGCAGCTAAGGTGCCAGTCACATACACCTGAGCTGGCGGGTTTGAATCCAGCCCGGACCCGCCAAACAACAATGATGGCTGCAACCAAAAAATGGCCGGGCATTGGGGCAGGCACCTGTAGTCCCAGCTACTTGGGAGGCAGAGGCAGGAGACGCGCTTGAGCCCAGGAATTGAGGTTGCTGTGAGCTGTGATGCCACAGCACTCTACTCAGGGTGATAGCTTGCAGCTCTGCCTCAAAAAAAAAAAAAATTGCAAACAATGATGAGCAGTCTGGTACCTTCAGTTCCACCCAGCACCCACTCTCTGCCAATGTTTGTAATTCCTTCCTCCAACCTGAGAATCAATGCAAATTAAACTACACTAAAGTCTCAGTTTTTACCTGTTAGGTTGACAAAAATTATAAAAATAGGACAACACGTGCTGCTGGTGATGCTGTGGGGTAACAGGCATTCCCACAAGATGCACAGCCCTTTTCATTTTCCACAATGTATCTGTTTGCTCAATCCTGAAACACACAGTAAGAAATTGCAGTATTGCTGACAGTTCCACTATCAGAGACACACTATCAACTGGGGTTCAGCTTTTGGGGTTCTCTGTGTCTTTAGCCAGATACATTCACAGTGACATGTTTCAGGTCACTTGACCTACTAGGATTTACTTTAAAACACCCCCCCCTCCCCTTGTGGTCATGGTATTTATCTGAAGTCCAGATATGTGGGGGTTTTTTTACTTATTTATTTTTAATTAAAAAAAAAATACTCTGTTGCCCTCGGTAGAGTGCAATGGCATCACAGCTCATAGCAACCTCCAGCTCTTGGGCCCAGGCGATTCTCTTGCCGCAGCCTCCTGAGTAGATGGGACTACAGGAACCTGCCACAACGCCTGGCTGTTTTTTGTTGCAATTTGGCCAGGGCCAGGTTCCAACTGGCCACTGTCGGTATATGAGGCCGGCGCCCTACTCACTGAGCCACAGGTGCTGCCCTGAAGTCCAAGGGTGGTGGCCGGCGCCCTACTCACTGAGCCACAGGTGCTGCCCTGAAGTCCAAGGGTGGTGGCCAATTCAGCGTCTAGTGAGGGCCGTCTTCCTGGTGTCCTTCCATTCTGTCTCCCCGCTGTGTCCTCACGTGGCTGTGCAGAGGGTGAAGGAACTCTCTGAGGTCTTTTTCACGAGGATTCTACTCCCTCCAGGGGGCTCTGCCCTCATGACCTCCTCACCTCCTCTTCACCTCTCAAAGGCCCCACCTCCAAATCCCATCACTTTGAGGTTTAGGATTTGACATAGGTCCTTTGTGGGGAGCCAAACATCCAGTGCAGCAGCCCCTGTGATGCTGTTGACTGGTCCAGGAAGGGGCTAGACAAACTTAGCGGGAAATCACTGAATCCCTTTCAATGTGAAAGGAAACTAATTACAGCATCAACAGTTTGATCCCCAAGAGACTAAGAGACAGTGGGGGGAGGTTAGTTAAAAACCTGAAGTGTATTCACCTGATAGAAAATTGCTTCTCTATTATGTAAATGTACTCATTAAAAAGGATTCTGTGCGGGGAATGTATAATCTCACATCTGTGATGCATAAAGCCTAGAGGTCAGATGGGTGACAGAGCTGTCATTCTTCCCCTCCACCTAATTTACTAATGTTAATAGTAAGTGACAGAGGAGACTTGCTGATGAGCCTTTCCGTGTAAGATGAATTTATGCACCTGTCTGTGCAATCAAGAATTACTGGATTGAATTTAACAGAAGGTCATTCCTCTCACTGCCACTCATAGCTGGCTGCCTTTATTATTACTATTATCATCTATAGGCCAACGTAAGTGACGTGAACACAGCAGCCGGTAATGAAGGTGTCCTGAGCCGACATGTGCTTCACTGACGCAAGGCCACTGGCTTGTCCTGTAAAGCGCCAAAGATGCTCACTCACATCGTCTGTAAGCACCAGACACAGGAGACCTGTCAGGTAGATAGAAGGTAACTACTCACATGTGAATGTTTAAAATACAGAAATATGTACACTTTTGATTTTTATCATAAACTGATAATTTGCTCATCTTCAATATATTTCATCAAAAGCAGCCAAGTCTTACCATTAATTTTTCATGAAATATACACAGGGTGAAAAGAACAAGTGTGAGGCTAAAAACACCTGTGCACCGGGCGTGGTGGATCATGCCTGTAATCGTAGCACTCTGGGAGGCCGAAGAGGGAGGATTGCTTGAGCTCATGAGTTTGAGACCAGCTTGAGCAAAAGCAAGACCCATGTCTCTACTAAAAATAGAAAAACAGAGGCAAGAGGATCACTTGAGCCCAGGAGTTGGAGGTTGCTGTGAGCCATGATGCCAAGGCACTCTACCCAGGGCGAAAGTTTGACGCTCTGTCTCAAAAACCAAAAACAAAAAACCTGTACATCAGGCATTGCACACAATGCTGTGGTCACTTTCACAGCCACCATGCCACTATGCGCAGTGTCAATATTTCCATTTTTCACAGCACAGAACAGAGACTTTCAGAAATTCACCAGATTTATACAACTAGTAAATTGTCTAGTTGGAATTTGAAATGTGTATGTATGTGAACTTCACAGCGCAGGACAGGAGGGGGTTGAGTGAAGAATGGTCCATTTTCATCATTTAGTTCTCCAGGATGTCGATATAGACGAGTCCTCGTGATCTCACAAGTCTGTAGTGTTAATGCACTCGGAACTTTATCCCCATTTTGCCAGCAAAGATGCAAAAGCTGGACCAGGCATCAAATCTTTGCCAGCAAAGACGCAAGGTCTGGACCAGGCATCAAATCTTCACTGGCTTTGTCCTTGTCCACGGCTTATCTTTAAGATCCGTCATTTAAAAGAGTTAAACGAGAAAAGCATCTTGTCCTCCACCCCAAGATTGCTATTACTGTGTCACGGGCACAGGGCTATCCGTGTGGGTCCACGGCTGCTAGAGGGTGTTTCTTCTGCTACTGAGTCTGAGTGGGGAAGCTGAAAGGGTCCCTTACAAGGAGCAGATTCTGAGAAAAGTGCATGGGCGGGCAGTGACATTCCAAGCTTTTTTTTTTTTTTGCAGTTTTTGGCCGGGGCTGGGTTTGAAACTGCCACCTCCAGCAAATGGGGCAGGCGCCTGCTCCTTTCAGCCACAGGGACTACCCACATTCCAAGCTTTTTGACACTTGGGATAATTTTAACATCCTTCTCCATTCAACAAAAGTAGTTTCAGTTGGCTCAGTGCCTGCAGCTCAGCGTCTAGGGTGCCAGCCACACACACCAGAGGTGGCAGGTTCAAACCCAGCCCAGGCCTGCCAAACAACAAAGACAACTACAACAAAAAAATAGCTGGGTGTTGTGGTGGGCGCCTGTGGTCTCACCTACTTGGGAGGCTGAGGCAAGAGATTCACTTAAGCCCAAGAGTTTGAGGTTGCTGTGAGCTGTGATGCCATGGCGCTATATCGAGGGCAACAGCTTGAGACTCTGTCTCAAAAAAAAAAAAGTAGTTTCATGGGTGGTGCCTGTGGCTCAAAGGAGTAGGGCGCTGGCCCCATATGCCGGAGTTGGTGGGTTCAAACCCAGCCCTGGCCAAAAACGGAAAAAAAAAAAAAAATGTGGTTTTAGTTATAATCATGTTATAGTCAGTAGTGATCATTATTTTCTTAACTCTTTGGCTTTAAAACAATTACATTTAACTAAAGAAGAATAAATTTCAATTTTATAGATATTATGCAACTTAAGTAAAATAGTTAATATTTGAGCTAAACTTTTTGCCTAGTAATTGTCACTGCCTTATTTCACTGTTTTGAATTTTATGCACAAGTGATCACGTAAAGTGAAGCAACACAAGTCCTGTTCTTTGTCTTTCCAGTCATGGTGCCCCCGTGGTTTACTTCAGATCTGCTGTTTCCATGCAGGAGGCCTGAGTGCTTCAGATGCTGGATCAAACCGTTCCTGACCAGCCCCACACCCCTGAACCAAATGAACTTATTGTAGCTAAGTGAGCACATTGGAACCACCTGTTTAACTGGAAGGTTTAGGATTAACATCCATGTAAAGTATAATGTTTATTAAAAAATTACTAAAAAACTGGCTCGGCGCCTGTGGCTCAACGGGCTAAGGCGCCAGCCACGTACATCTGAGCTGGCGGGTTTGAATCCAGCCCGGGCCCGCCAAACAATGACGGCTGCAACCAAAAAATGGCCGGGCGTTGTGGCGGGCGCCTGTAGTCCCAGCTACTTGGGAGGCGGAGGCAGGAGACGCACTTGAGCCCAGGAATTGGAGGTTGCTGTGAGCTGTGATGCCACGGCACTCTATCCAGGGCGACAGCTTGAGGCTCTGTCTCA
>CAUYON010197028.1:0-14027 GCA_963573935.1 Arctocebus calabarensis
GCTGCATAATATTCCTTGGTGTACATAGACCACAATTTATTAATCTATTCATGGGTTGATGGGCATGTGGGCTTTTTCCATCACTTAGCAATTATGAATTGGGCTGCAATAAACATTCTGGTATAAATACCTTTGTTATAAGGTATTTATAACAAAGACCATAATGATTTATGGTCTTCTAGATATATACCTAGTAGAGGAATTACAGGATTGAAAGGCAGGTCTATTTTTAGATCTCTAAGTATTCTCCAAACATCTTTCCAAAAGGAAAGTATCAGATTGCATTCCCCCACCAGCAATGTAGAAGTGTTCCCTTTTCTCCACATCCACGCCAACATCTCTGGCTTTGGGATTTTGTGATGTGGGCTAATCTTACTGGAGTTAGATGATATATCAAAGTAGTTTTGATTTGCATTTCTCTGATGATCAAGGATGATGAGAATTTTTTCATGTGTCTGTAGGCCATACACCTGTCTTCTTCAGAGAAGTTTCTCTTCAAGTCCTTTTCCCACCCTGAGATAGAATCTCTTGTTCTTTTCTTGCTCATACGTTTGAGTTCTCTGTGGATTCCAGTTTCTAAACCATTGTCATAATTATAACCTGCAAATACCTTCTCCCATTCTGAAGGCTGTCTGCTTGCTTTACTTACTGTGTTCTTGGCCCAGGAGTCCTCTTCGTAAAATATTCGCCCAGGCCAACTCCTCCAAGAGTTTTCCCTGCACTTTCTTCTAGTATTTTTATAGTTTTATGTCTTAAGTTTAAATCTTTAATCCAGTGAGAGTCTATCTTAGTTAATGGTGAAAGGTGTGGGTCCATTTTCAGTCTTCTACAGGTTGCCAGACAGTTCACCCAGCACCATTTGTTAAATAGGGAATCTTTTCCACTGAATGTTTTTACTTGTCTTGTCAAAGATCAAATAAGGGTACATAGTTGGGTTCATCTCTTAGTTCTCTATTCTGTTCCATACGTCTACCTCTGTGTTTTTGTGCCAGTACCATGCTGTTTTGATCACTATTGATTTGTAGTATAGTCCGAGGTCTGGTAGCGTGATTCCTCCTGCTTTGTTTTTATTTCTGAGTAATGTGTTTTCTGATTCCATATAAAATGAAGTATTATTTTTTCAAGATCTTTAAAGTATGACAGTGTAGCTTTAATAGGGCTCGCATTAAAGTTGTATATTGCTTTGGGTAGTATGGACATTTGAACAATGTTGATTCTTCCCAGCCATGAGCATGGTATGTTTTTCCATTTGTTAATATCTTCAGCTATTTCTTTTCTTAGAGTTTCATAGTTCTCCTTATAGAGATCTTACATGTCCTTTGTTAGGTAAACTCCCAAATATTTCATCTTCTTTGGCACTACTGTGAACAGAATAGAGTCCTTGACTGTTTTTTCAGCTTGGCTATTGTTGGTATATATAAAGGCTACAGATTTACAAGTGTTAATTTTGTAACCTGAGACACTGCTGTATTCCATGATCACTTCTAAGAGTTTTGTAGTAGAATCCCTGGTATTTTCCAGATATACAATCATATCCTCTGTGAAGAGTGAAACTTTGATCTCTTCTGACCCTATATGGATACCTTTTATTGCCTTTTCTTCCCTAATTGCAATGGCAAAAACTCCCATTACAATGTTAAAGAGCAGTGGAGACAACAGGTAACCCTGCCTTGTTCCTGAGCTGAGTGGAAATAATTTCAATTAACTCCATTCAATACAATATTGGCTCTGGTTTTGCTATAGATGGCTGCTATCAATTTAAGAAATGTCCCTTCTATATCCATTTTCTTAAATGTTCTGATCATGAAGAGATGCTGGATATTATCAAAAGCTTTTTCTGCAACAATTGAGAGAATCATATGGTCTTTGAGTTTTAATTTGTTTATGTGCTGTAATATAATTATAGATTTACATATATTGAACCAGCCTTGAGACCCTGGGATAAAATCCACTTGGTCAATATGTATAATTTGTTTGATGTCTTGCTGGATTCTGTTTGCTAGGATCTTGTTGAATATTTTTGCATCAATATTCGTTAATGATATTGGTCTACAATTTTCTTTTCTTGTTGGGTCTTTTCCTGGTTTGGGGGTCAAGGTGATGTTTGCTTCATAGAATGTATTGGGTAGTACTCCTTTTTCTATATTTTGGAAAAAATTGAGTAATATAGGTACTAATTCCTCTTTAAAGGTTTGATAGAATTCTGATGTCAAGCCATCTGGTCCCAGGCTTTTCTTTTTAGGGAGATTTTGTATAGTTGATGCTATAGAGCTTGATATAGGCCTGTTCAACATTTACACTTCATTCTGGTTAAGTTCTGATTCTGGCTAAGTCTTGGAAGGTGGCATGCTTCCAAGTATTTGTCAATTTCCTTCAGATTTTTATATTTCTGAGAATAAAGTTTCTTGTAACACTCATTAAGGATTTATTGAATTTCTGAGGAGTCTATTGTTATTTTGTCTTTACCATTTCTGATTGATGAAATTAGAGATTTTACTCTTTTTTTCCTGGTCAGGTTAGCCAAAGGTTTATCTATTTTATTGACCTTTTCAAAAACCAACTTTTGATTTATTGATCTGTTGTATAATTCTTTGTGAATGTCATTAAAGTATTTAATTTCTCCATCATACATGAAACTCAGTTTAGCTTTATACAGGATCCTGGGTTGAAAGTTATTTTGTTTTGGGAGATTAAAAGTCAATGACCACCCTCTTCTAGCTTGAAAGGTTTGAGCAGAGAGATCTGCAGTTATTCTAATTTCTTTCCCTTAGGTTATAGTTTTCTTACGTTTGGCTGCTTTCAGAATTTTCTCCTTCATATTAACTTTAGTGAAGTTAATTATGATGTGCCTGGGGAATGTCTTATTCAGGTTGAGTCATGCTGGGGTTGTGAAACTTTCTGTTATCTGAATTAGAGAATCTCTTGACATGTCTGGAAAGTTCTCTTTCATAATCTTGTAAAGAAGAGCCTCTATGACTTCCAAAGCCACTTTATCACTTTCAGTGATCCCCATAAAGCAAATATTGGTTTTCTTTGGAATTATCCCAGAGCTCTCTGAGAGAATGATCCATTTTTGCTCTCCATTTCTCATCCTCTTTGAGAATTTGAGAGCATTTGAAAGCTTTGTCTTCAATGTCAGAAATCCTTTCTTCTGCTTGCTCCATTCTGTTACTGAGGGAGTCTCCTGTATTTCTCAGATCTTTGAGGGCTGAAAATTCTTTTCTTGACGTGTCAAAATCTTTGGTGATTTTGTTTTTGAATTCATTGAGACAACTTTTGAAGTGCTCCTGGAATTTATCTTTTAATTCTTGAGACAACTTTTGAATGGTTCCTTGGATTTCTAATTCCAACTTTACCTCCATTCTATTAATCTTATTTGTGATCCAAATTTGGAATTTGGTTTCTGACATCTCAGCCATCTGTTTGTGAATGGGATGTTCAGTTGTGTTTGCCAAATTATTCCTTGGGGTGGGGGGTTGATCTACTCTGGTTATTCATGGTACTGGAGTTTTTCCAGTCATTCAGCCCCATGATTATTTGACACTGTTTGACTAGATGAGCAGATAAGGAGAAGTTGGTTTGTGGACTCCAGGAGTAGTGATTGGCCAGTCCTTTGCCCAAAAGCTGGGACTGGTTTCTGTACCTTTTCCCCTAGAGCTTCACCAAGGATCCTGAGAGACTAGGGAACTTCTTGGTGTGGTGGGGCTAAGTGGTTCTGTCTTATTTTCATCTGCTCTAGGTCTTACCCTAGTGAATCATTTACTCTGGGTTGAAGTATTTAAGTCACCCTGCCCACCACACGCAACAATTGGAAAAGGAAAGTCAAAACTTCCCACCACCACACCCCCAGGGTACCACTTTGGATAGTGCTCAGGTAATTGGCCCAGTTCAAGAGGTGCAAGTCAATTGTCCCAGTCAGCACTGGACTCAGGTGGGAGAGTTCAAAAGGCCTCAGACAACTAGATAGCAGGGGTCTGCTGGCAGGTCAAATATGACTTGCTCCAGTGCTCTGTGAGGTCAAAAGGACCCACCCAATTAAATACATTAGTATGGAAAAGTTGATTCCTCCTTCCACACCTTGCACCTCTGTCACACCCAGTCACTGGCACCCCTGCAGGGCTACGCCCCAGTTGCCTCCAATGAGCAGATGCTCCAGGGAGTTGTGCCTGCCGGAGTCACAAGGAGATCTATGTCTCCTCAACCAGGCTGCTACTCTCTGCCACTATCCGGCAGGGGTAGGTGAGGCCTGACAACCTCCAGTGCTTAGTGGGGGCTGGGGTGGTTCACTCACTTGACTGATGTTGCTGACACAACAGAACAACTTTGCAGAGTTTGTTTCTCTCCCGGCTATTTTCCCCTGTGGATCAGACGCTGTTTGAGTTCACAGAAACTGAAAATCAGCCTTGTCTGTGCTCCTGCCTGGTCTCAGCTGCCATTTGTGTTGGGGTGAACGGTCAGAGCTCAGCACTCAGCTGTCAGTTCCAGCCTCTGGCTGCCAAGCTTTGTCTCAGCTATGATTCCCTGAGGGCCGCGTGCCTCTGAAGCTCTCAGTAAAGCAGTCCTCTGGGTCATCCTTGCCCTGGGAGTCTGCTTTCTCTGCAAGCATGTATTCTAGTCCCCGTGCTCTGCCCAGGCTGGTACCACCTCAGGCATACCCTTCCCTTACAGGGCCTGTGTTTCCCTCCCAGATGTGTTCTGCCAGTGGTTGCCACCAGAGATGATGCCTAGCTTCCTCTGTTTGCCCAGAGTGATAGGGAGTATCCTGTCAAAATATCCCCAGAGGTATGAGCCCTATTGTTCCCTCTACTGTGGCTGCTGCTCTGTGCCTCGGAGCACCACCAATCCTGTATGGTTCCCTCTCAGTTGACCATCCTCTCCTTTCTCCCATGCTGGAGAATCAGCACAGATAGCCCATGCCCCATCCACACCCCTTGAGAAAATGCCCAAGAATCTAGACTCAATGGAGATAGGCTTCCACACCTCAGGCTGAGAGTGGAGGAGAGTGCTGGGAGTTCAAAATTGCAGGTAGAGAATATATATATGTATATACTCTATATACATAGAGTTTTATGCCAGGCAGTAGGATGCCATGTCACCCTAGTAGGGGCAGGAGGTCCAGATTTTGGAGAGTCTCCCCTGTGGGATAAAATGGGAGGATATTTGAACTCTGCTCACTTGTTTGTATGGAGTGTACTGTGAGCCATCCTCATGGAGGAAGGGACTCCCGTCCACTTGGCGATGGATTTTGTACCTTTTTTTTGTATCCTTGGGGTCACAGCTTGGCTTAGCAGGGTTGATGTGTGTTCCTCAACCTTGTCTTTTACCTCAGATCTGAACCATTGACTTTCTTGCTATACGTCTGTCCTTTTACTCTTCTTCTGGACAGGAGCCTCTGTGGAAAGCTGGCACCAGTCAGCCATCTTACCTCGGCCCTGGCTTTTTTTTTTTTTTAATTGGCTTTGCTGGAATTTTTTATAAGGAATCTCAGTTTAGACTTGAAACCCTTCCATGAGCCCAGATTTCATCTGTGTCATTAGATTTTTGTATGCATTGGGTAAATTTCTTTCCTTTTTTTGTCTTTCTTTCTTTCTTTCTTTCTTTTTTTTAGGTTTCCAAGGACATTTTGATTCCTGGACCCATCAGATATGGACCTTTGTTACTTACCACAGATCAGGAAATGATACTGATGTGTATTTGGCTAGTTTTTTTTTTTAAGGGCTCTTTTATTGGTCTTATAAAGTCAACTTTAATATTTTAATGCAGTCTGGACACTTTTGGAAATGTTATTTTGGTCAAAGCTTTTAGAAAATAGTCAGTATTTTTATTATATTTTATAGAACAAAACAGATTTTTATTGAACTAATGCAAATAACTGTATTGTCAGAAATTAAGAATACTTACAAATGGTTGTTAAATTTTGGAGGAATCAAAGAAAGAGAAAAAAATAAATGTTATAACATACATTGTTGAAAGTTACAAATAGTTTAAGAGACAGAAAATGGTTTTCTTGACTTTTGGAAAACAGAATACAGAGGATTAGCAATGTTTTAAACAGAAAGCTGAACAAATTAATCCAGTTTTATGTAATTGATTTCTGTTTTATTTGAAGCTAGGTTAGCAATATTTATGGACATGTTAATTTTTAAATTAAAGTTCTAGAAGTTTGCTTTTAGTTCAAAAGTATTTAATTTTTAAAGATGTTAGAAATTTGAATTCAAGAGAATTCATCAGTCTCTCTTAACATTTCTTTAAAGTACAAACTTTGGACTCACTTAAAAACTTTTTTTGAGATTAATTAAAATTATTACTATTAATATACTCTAAGATATACCAATATTTCATAACATTGGAATGCATATAAATATAACATAGATAAAATTAACTACCATTTCATATTTGACAATGTTTTCATTATATTTTTAATATACTAAATAAGTCTAATATTTTTTTAAAGGTCTAAATTTAGAGTTTTGATTTTGGAAGGTTTTATCAAATATCAAAGAATTAAAATATTTTTTAGAACAAAATTATAAGTCAAAAGATTTCAAAGTCAATACATAGACAACTGGATTATATGTAAATATCTTTACAAATTTTCTTTTATGAGCTTCTATTTTTCTTTTTGTTTAATTTCTTTCACAAGACTTATTCTATTCTTATTCTAATTTCTCTCTCAACTTATTCTTTATAAAACAGGATCATAGTGTACTACAAAGTTAATTATTTACTTGGCTAGACTGATAATTAGAAGGTTTAAAAGGTAAGAATCTTTTATTTTGACAAACATTCAGTTTTCCAAATAATTTAAATAACCAAATTATTACATTTTATAAATGAAGGACAGTTAATGGAATATAATATTGATATAGGATTTTCTCATTTAGAGATAGATAGGGATCTCCCTTATTTTTAGGCTCAGGTGAACTCAGAAATTTGACTCTCTTTTTTTTTTTTTTTCAGAATTTATCTTTAGGCGCAAGTGGGTTGCACCCCACAGGCCACACTCTCTAGATAAGGTTCTAGTTAAATCTAGTAATCTTAGAAATATTACAGAGGTTGCAGTTTTATAATTTTTAAACATTTGGATTTTTTTAAAGGCTTAAAATTAATTTATTTTAAAGGAAACCATAGTTTCCTGAACAATAAATCTCTTGTTTTTATTTTTCTGGAGACATAGTTGCAGCAGTCTCCCACAAGCTCCTTTTTTTTTTTTTAATGCTTCAGCACAGTTTCTAGCAGGATGGGCTTCTCTGTGGTTTTCTTTCTCTTTTCTCAAATAAATCACAGACACGTCCCAGCTGGAATGAAATCTGAGGTACACACAGGGACCACTTACACAATCATTTTACCCTGTGAAGGGTGGGCATGAAAGCCCACCTATTGTTATCCATCTCAGTCACTTTGTAAGTACTCACATGGACACAATTTCAACCTTTTTCCACCCTATTTTTTAACCTGAGAAGTCTGAGCTTTTTTTTAGCCATTTGAAACTTTCTCCAATACAGCTGTTTAGAGTCAGCACTCACTCAGTCCTCAGTCATGCAAGACCCACATTTGCACTTTCTCATAAAGATCACTTGTGGTAAAGGGAACATAAACAAATCCCCCTCCCCCTCGGGCTTCATGCAGCAAGAAAAGGCCAGGTGCAGGTGGGGATGTAGAGGAGTATTAGGAGGAGGTCTGTGAGGGACCATAAAAGGATCCTGCCCAGATTTGGAGAGGAGAGACCATAGTAGGGACTGAAGGGCTGGTTGGATGGTAAGGCAGAGGGCTATGGATGGGATCCTCTGCCTCCTCAGGCACTGTGAGGATGGGGTGCACTTTGAAGGGGATTTTGTTACTAAAACTATAATTTATAGATGGAGAGGACAGGCACAGAGCCAAGCTGGGGTTTATTCACCAACTCGGTTCATACATTAATGTAAGGAAACTGATCAGGGTAGCCAGACTTTCTGGTGACTGTTTTCCAAACTTGTCAGCATAAGAAAGGATCAAAGGAACCTGTAGAGGGTCATCCCACACCAAAGACTGGCCACTTGAGTTCACAAAGGGTCCTGAGGCGCCCTTTGCAGAACGTTAGTCTGTATTCATCACTTTTGTCTGTGGAAAAAACATTTTTGAAATGTCTAAGGATAAAGTTTGGGGGAGTCTGGTTTGGAAGAAGAACTCATGCTGAAAAGAGCAGAAACACATACTATAATATATTAACTATGCAAACAACACAGAACATAAATGAACAAAAAATATATATAAATCTAAATTGTGCACCTAAGGTTGAGGCTCCCAACCAGCATCCTGGTGTTTCTAGTGATAGGTGTTGACATACATCACTGGGAACCCCCAACAGGCCAATAGCTTGGCAACCAGAGGTTCCTGTTTCTGACAGGCTGGTAGTCCAGGAGTCCAAGGTTCCTATCTTACAAGCATAACCCTTGAGGTTAGAAATCAAAGTCCCTTGTCACCTGCTCTCTGCACCCCAAATTCTCCAAGGCTGGAGACCAATGCACCAATTTCTCAATGGCCATAACGTCCTACTATCTTTGACAGCTGAGGCTCCCCATTGGTATTCCAGTGTTTCTAGCCAGGGGTCACTCTACCAATACAAGCCTCTGTGAGCCTCTGACAGGCCAAAAGCCTGGCAACCCAGGGTTCTTATCCAAGGCTCCTGTCTCTTTGGCCTTCCCTCAGAGGGCCGTAAAGGCCCTACACAATTCACAACAAACAGTTATAGATTTCCACAACAGTCTACAACAACAAATAAGCACAATAAATAAATGAACACAATAAATAGTTATACTAAATGTCTTCAGACAACAGCCAAAAATAGATGTTTAAATGTCTTACCTCCAGAGGTGGACTCACAGGTGAATTTAGGGGTGATTATAAGCTAGTCTCCTGAGGGATCAGGGTCCTCCAGGGGCCCTGGAATGTTTCCAGGAGGCACTTCCCCTCAGAGGGGCTACAGCCTATTCCTCTCTTGAAGGCTGCCTGGGGATTGTCAGTGCCAGGGTCTGGAGGATCTGACTGGGGCCTCCAAAATGCTATACCCAGGAGTCTTTCAAAGACCATACTGCCAGACAAGTTAAATTTAAGAGGAGTTTTTATGGAAGATCCGGCTAACAACTGCCTCAGTGTCCCAAAATGGGGTTTCTGAGAGCAGCCCTGAGTTCTTAAGGCGTTGGGATTTTAAGGATTGGCCTGCATCCTGTTTGGCACAAGGGTGCCCAGATGCATTTGGATAGGTTAGTAAGCATTGTACACAAGTAGAATTTTGCAGTTAGTCATACATCTTTGTTTTAATACTTTTCCTACCTGGTATTTCTCAAAGGTCAGTCTGGGGAAAGTTGGTACTTCCTGGTCCATTTTTCAGGGGAGTTCGTCAGTCAAGAAGTCAGTAAATATTTTCTCATCTATCATGGGAGTGAATTAGACTTACTCCATTTTGTTGAGGGCTTGCAGCCTAGAAATTTGCCAGGAGTTTGAGAGGAGTGATATTTTTAGACTTTAGCCTAGGCCTAACAAGGGGAAGAAGGGAAAGAGTAAAGGGGAGGAGAAAGGAGAAAGATGATTTCTCACCCAATGTGCACAACATAAGGGTATACAGCACACCACTGGGTTCAACCACCATTTAAACTATACTTAAGAAATATTAACAATGTAATGTAATCATTTGTACCCTTGTATCAATTTGAAATTTAAAAAAGAGTCTATGGAATTCTCTGAAAAAGAACCTATGAACAATTTCTCTGTGGCCAGACAAATTGACCCATGCCTATTCACAAAAGTCTCTGTGGGACCAATCCTTTCACCATCTCTAACCATTGTAAATCTGCTCACAGAGACTGATGCTCAGACTGTGGGAAATGAAGAGCTGGTGAGTTAAAGTAAGATGTCTCCTCCCTGCCTACACCACCTGTCACTGAGGTCACCACAGCAAGCAGCACTCTGAAGGGGAGGCCAAACGTCTGTCCCCACATTCATGCATTTTCCAGAAGTACAAGAAATAGAAGAACAGAAATGGAATAAAGAAAGTTGTAGAGAAATGGATATTTGATTGACGACCTATTTTTATGCAGAGGACAGATTCAGCAACAAATATAAGGAAGTCACCTTTTTACCCCCAAATAATAGAGTGTGGTGACCCTTGAAAGAGAAAACACAGATAGACTCGAGTTAGTGAAGCTTAGTAGATTCTATGCCTTTGACATCCAAAATAACGTTTAGCATGAACAGAGAGAGAGAAGCATTTAAAGAATAATCCACATGCAACAAAATATTTGAACCAGAGGATATTTTAGAGGATATATATTACTTTGTCTCAATCACTTATATTTCAGAATTTTGAAGCAGGCTTGGTGCCCGTTGTTCAGTGGTTATGGCACCTAGTATATACCAAGGCTGGTAGGTTCAAACCCAGCACAAACCTGCTAAACAACAATGACAACTGCAACAAAAAAATAGCCAGATGTTGTGGTGGGTGCCTGTAGTCCCAGCTACTTGGGAGGCTAAGGCAAGAGACTCTCTTAGACCCAAGAGTTTGAGGTTGCTGTGAGCTGTGACACCATAGCACTCTACCTAGAATGACATAGTGAGACTCTGTCTCAATAACAACAAAAAAAGAATTTTAAAGCCGAAAGAAAATAAATGGCTTGTCTCAATGTCATGACAATTAAAAGCACAACCAGGACCACAGTAAAACACTTAGTTATGAATTAGTGCTTGGGGCTCGGTACCTGTAGCTCAGTGGTTAGGGTGCCAGCCACATATACCAGGGATGGTAGGCTCAAACCCAGCCCTTGCCTGCTAAACAATGACAACTACCAAAAGAAAGAAATAGCCAGCCATTGTGGCAGATGCCTGTAGTCCCAGCTACTTGGGAAGCTGAGGCTAGAGACTCTCTTAGGCCCAAGAGTTTGAGGTTGCTGTGAGTTGTGATGCCATATCACTCTACCAAGGGTGACATAGTGAGACTCTGTCTCAAAAAAAAAAAAGAATTAGTGGTTTGAATTTACTCAGACCGGTGTTTATATTCCATTTCAGTCACTTACAAATATATGACATTAGGTCAAGTTACTTAAATTCACTGTCCTTTTGTTTAGAAAACAATGTACTAACCTATTAGAAATATCATAAATGTTAAATGTAACTAAAAAGGATTTAGCATTAAGTTATGGTTTTGAAACATGTTGATGGCCAAAGATATTGGGTAGGTTAATTAAATAAAGATTTAGTTTAAGATTTGATTTTAAACAAGCAATGTATACCTTGAATTTAATTCAGTTCAATAAATTTTGATTAAGAGAGATCTGAAATACAAAGAGGTCTGACATTTGTGACGACTCTACATATTTTCTACTTTACTTAATAAAATACCCCTTTACAAATTTATGACTAAAGAAATGGAATTTCAGAGCTAAAAAAATCTTCCACAATCTTACTGCTAATCATTGGAGGAATAAGCTGTAATTTCGTCTTTTTCCAACTCTCAAGTGTGATGTATCACCCTGCCTCCTGGGGAGATGAAGATAGCCAAAGGCACTGTGGTGATTGTAGGTACTTAATTGTTCTTTAAAGCAAGAAAAACTCACCAAAATGTATTTAAATTTCTGAGAAATAGAAAGCTTACAAATTCCACCTGCTGTACAAATTTGCTTTGGATGGGCTGTAAACAACCATATCCTGCTCTCTAAAACATTTGTGACCAAGATGAAAAGTCAGTTCTTATACTACACAATACTTACTATTCAATGTTTAAGAAGACTCACATTTTTTCCTATATAAATAATAATACTGTCACAGAATTTTTTTTAAATCATTTTTTTGGTTTTGAAGTACAAATATCGACTTTTATATTGAACATAATATTGAATCATTAATCTCAAGGGAATTTCAAAAGAACATCTAATCTCTCCTGCCTCAAGAAAGAACGTCCCTGAAACCATTTCTGTGAGGTGCCAAATGCCTTCAGTCATATTTCTTAAACTTTCCAAGTACTTCAGAATTTTATTCCACCCAGTGATATAAAATATATTGTAATAGTGGCAGTACCCAACCTTTTTGGCACCAGGTACCAGTTGCATGGAAGACAACTTTTCCACAGGTGATGGCAGGGGATAGTTTTAGGATGATTCAAGTGTGTTACATTTTTTGTGCCTTTATTTCTATTGTTGCATTATAACATATAATGAAATTACTATACAACTCACCATAATGCAGACATGGCTAATTGTCATTGGTCACTCACTATAAGGGTTTTCTTTTTTTTTAATTTCTTTTTTCTTTTTTTTTTATTAAATCATAATTGTGTACAATTATGCAATCATGGAGTACAATGTGCTGACTTCATACACAATCTGAAATATGTTCATTGAACATAACATAGCCTTCATGGCCTTTTAATCACTATATGAAGATATTTATATTCTACATTTAGTAATTTTCACTTATACCCTTCTAAGATGCACCATAAGTGTGATCCCACCAATCACCCTCTCTCCACCCATCCTCCCTCCGCCCCTCCCCTGCCTTGCCCCTTTCCTCATTTCTTGTACTATAACTGGGTTTTAGCCTTCATATGAAAGCTATAGATTAGCTTCATAGTAGGGATGAGGACATTGGATACTTTTTCTTCCATTCTTAAGATACTTCGCTAAGAAGATGTTCCAACTCCACCCATGTAAACATGAAAGAGGTAAAGTCTCCATCTTTCTTTCAGGCTGCATAGTATTCCAAGGTATACATGTACCACAATTTATTAATCCATTCGTTGGTCGATGAGCACTTGGGCTTCTTCCATGACTTAGCAATTATGAATTGGGCTGCAATAAACATTCTGGTACAGATATCTTTATTGTGATGTGATTTTTCGTCTTCTGGATATATACCTAGTAAAGAAATTATAGGATCGAATGGCAGATCTATTTTTAGATCTCTAAGTATTCTCCAATATCCTTCCAAAAGGAATGTATTAGTTTGCATTCCCACCAGCAATGTAGAAGTGTTGCTTTTTCTCCACATCTCTGGTTTTGGGATTTTGTTATGTGGGCTAATCTTACTGGAGTTAGATGATATCTCAAGATAGTTTGATTTGCATTTCTCTGATGATTAAGGATGATGACCATTTTTTCATGTGCTTGTAGGCCATGCGCCTGTCTTCTTTAGAGAAGTTTCTCTTCAAGTCCTTTGCCCACCCTGAGATGGGATTACTTGTTCTTTTGTTGCTAATACATTTGAGTTCTCTGTGTATTCTGGTTATTAAACCTTTGTCCAAGGCATTACCTGAAAATATTTTCTCACAATCTGAGGGCTGTCTGCCTGCTACACTTACTGTGTTCTTAGCACTGCAGAAGCTTTTTAGTTTGATCAGGTCCCAGTAGTGTATTTTTGATACTGCTTCAATTGCCTGGTGAGTCTTCCTGATAAAAATTCACCCAGGCCGATTCCTTTGAGAGTTTTCCCTGTACTTCCTTCTATTATTTTTATAGTTTCATGTGTTAAGTTTAAATCCTTGATCCAGTGAGAGTCTATCTTAGTTAATGTTGAAAGGTGTGAGTCCAGGTTCAGTCTTCTGCAGGTCACCAGCCAGTTCACCCAGCACCATTTGTTAAATAGGGAATCTTTTCCCCACTGAATGTTTTTAATTGACTTGTCAAAGGTTGAATGACGGTAAGTCGCTGGGTTCATCTCTTGATTCTCTATTCTGTTCCATATATCCAACTCTCTGTTTTGTGTTTTGATCACTATCAATTTATAGTACACTCTCAGATCTGGTAGTGTGATTCCTCCTGCTCTATTTTTATTTCTGAATAATGTCTTGGCTATTTGAGGTTTTTTTCTGATTCCATATAAAACAAAGTATTATTTTTTTGAGGTCTTTAAAATTTGAAAATGGAGCTTTAATAGGAATTGCATTAAAATTGTATATTGCTTTGGGTAGTATGGACATTTTAACAATGTTGATTCTTCCCAGCCATGAGCATGGTATGTTTTTCCATTTGTTGACATGTTCAGCTATTTCTTTTCTTAGA
>CAUYON010197031.1:0-37872 GCA_963573935.1 Arctocebus calabarensis
CCTGCCAAACAACAATGATGGCTGCAACCAAAAAATGGCCGGGCGTTGTGGCGGGTGCCTGTGGTCCCAGCTACATGGGAGGCAGAGGCAGGAGACTCGCTTGAGCCCAGGAATTGGAGATTGCTGTGAGCTGTGATGCCATAGCACTCTATCCAGGGTGACAGCTTGAGGCTCTGTCTCAAAAAAAAAAAAAAAAAGAAAGAAAATTTCTGAATCAGCACCATAGTTAAAGGAAACTTATATTGTTAACTAGAATCAGAGAGCCAAGAACTTCCAACTCTCCTTCTCAAGGATTCCTCTTCTAAACCCAGCCCTAGTTCTCTAACTCCTTCCCAAAGTCTTCTCCTAATACTTCCAACCACATAGTACCTGCCAGCTGTGAGCTCCCCGGTAGACCAATAACCTGCCTCTAAGCCACTTGTCTTGGTGTTCCTGCTATGCGGACAAGCACTCTCATATCTATCTATCAAACTCCTGCCCACATTTCAAAGCATTGCTCTCTGATAAGGTATATGAAATTTGTTTTATTTCTACTTCAGTTTTCTTGTGTAATGAAATACGTAAGTGATGCTTCCCATTCCCAGTCCACCCACTCATGTGCCTCTCTTACTTTCTCTTTCTCAAGCTATGTAGCTCTCTAGTTATAAAGCTCCTAAAAGGGTGTCCACTAAAAGATGAAGGCCAATTTCTCCCTCCATAGCTCTGGGTTCTGACCCTCACATCCATATGGAAGTTCAAGAAAATGGAGAGATCCAGCTGGAGTGCACCTCAGTGGGATGGTACCCAGAGCCTCAGGTACAGTGGAGAACTCCCAAAGGAGAAAGGTTTCCGTCCACATCAGAGGCCAAGGATCCTGACCAAGAAGGTCTATTCACTGTGGCTTCTTCAGTGATCATCACAGATACAAATATGGAGAGAGTGTCCTGCTACATCCACAACCTCCTTCTTGACCAGGGGAAGAAAGCAGAGATTTTCATACCAGGTCAGTGGAAGCAATGCTTCATTCTTATGATGATACAATTTTAAGGCCACACCTCCTAGGACACCTGTTCAGAGCAACCTCATGGCAGAAATGTCTATTTTCCCCACCTAATCTCTTGCCCACTGATTTGATGGAGTCCCACCAACTTCATTAGAGGAGTAAAGATTCTGAAGGCATAAGTCTACCTAGATGTCACATAAATGCATGATTTTCCATTTTAGGAGATACAGCTGAAATAGAGAAGCTTTATCCCTGAGAGATGTCTTTATCATCCAGACATCCAGAGCTTTCTCTCTTCAAATAAACAAAACTAAGTTATTTTTTATATTGTATTGTTTCCATTGTTGTCCTCTTCTTTTTTGTAGAGAGTGTCACTTTATTACTCTTGGTAGAGTGCCGTGGCATCACACAGCTCACAGCAACTGCCAAATTCTGGGCTTAGGCGATTCTCTTGCCTCAGCCTCCCAAGTAGCTGGGACTACTGGTGCCCACCACAACGCCTGGCTATTTTTGTTGTTGTTGTTGCAATTTGGCCAGGGCCAGATTTGAACCCGCCACCCTCGGTATATGTGGCTGTCACCCTATCCACTGAGCCACAGGCCCCACCCCATTGTTGTCCTCTTATCCCCTCTCTACCTTATGTGGAACCCTTGTCTAGGCTTCCAGAATCCTCAAGGAAGCAAATCTCTCATTATTCTTCAGATATTATCTCTAGTTCAGGCAAGAACCTTTCCTTATTTTTTGTTCAATGAGTCCCATTCTATTATACACAGAGGTGACATTTCCTATTTTTCATCCTCTTGGCTTGCATTCTGCATTGACAGTTAAGGAGGAATTTCCATAATAATATGAATGGTCCATTATATTATATTTATTATTTCACCTAGACGCTTTTCTCTCTTTCTCTGCCATCTCCTCTCAAGGGTCTGAAAAGTTTAGAATGGCATAACACTATTTTTTCTATAAGAGATATAAGAGTGTCCCAGATCATCCCCTATTCAACCTTCTTAGGAATCAACGGAGAACCTGGACTTGCTGAGAGTGTCTCAAATAATGTTCTTATGGGGGATTTTGTTTTAGCTCTTTTATTCCCAAGACTGACTCCCTGGATAGTGGCTGTGGTTGTCATCTTGGTGGTCCTAGGAGTTGTCACCATTGGATGCATATTTTTCACCTGGAGACTATACAAGGAAAGATCCAAAGAGAGGAAGAATGCACTCAGCCCTAAAGGTAGGTCATAGAATCCACAAGGGCTATCTACCAGGAATGCTTCAGAGGTCTGGATCAAGTTCTTTAGGAAGACTTCCAAGAAGAAGATATTTGATTCTAGAATTCTGAAAGTTGGAAAGAATCATAAGCTCCTCAAGTCATAGATACTCAACACCAAGAGGTTTGGGGCTTGGATAGAGTCAAAACCAATTCTAATCAAGATATTAGACCTGGGCCTGGGCATGGTGGCTCACATCTGTAGTCCTAGCACTCTGGGAGGCTGAGGTGGGTGGATTGCCTGAGCTCACAGTTTGGACACCAGCCTGAGCCAGAGCAAGACCCCGTCTCTAAAAAATAGCCTGGCATTGTGGTGGGCACCTGTAGTCCCAGCTACTTGGGAGGCTGAGGCAAAAGAATCGCTTAAGCCCAAGAGTTTGAGGTTGCTGTGAGCTGTGATACCACTGCACTCTACTGAGGGCAACAAAGTGAGACTCTGTCTCACAAAAATAAAAGAAAATAAAAAATAAATAAAAAAGATATTAGACCTGAGAGTAGAGTCAATACTCTCCTCAGGCTCTACCCCACTTAAAACTCAGTTTCCCAGCAACCATGTTATTATTAAAAATCTCATCCTTGGCTCAGCATTGGTATCACAGTGGTTAGGTCATAACTCATAGCAACCTCAAACCCCCCAAGGCTGGCGGGTTTGAACCTGGCCTGGGCCAGCTAAACAACAATGACAACTACAACAAAAAAATAGCCAGGCGTTGTTGTGGGTACCTATAGTCCTAGCCACTTGGGAGGCTGAGGTAAGAGAATCTCTTAACCCCAAGAATTTGAGGTTGCTGTAAGTTGTGACACCACAGCACTCTACCAAGGGCAACATAGTGAGACTCTGAATCAAAAAATAAAAAATAAATAAATTAATTAATTAATTAAATTAAAATCTGATCCTAAAATGTCAGAACTTTCTGCCTATTTCTTTGTTCTGTATTTATCAATAATGTTTTAGTAATTGGGTAGTCATGAATTAAACAATTCTTCCTTTGTGTGTTTCCCACACCAATTTTGTCTTCTTCTTGTTCAGTATAAAAAGCCACTAAGATATTTTCATTTGTTTTCCAGACAGAGTCCTGGAAGAGCTCAGTAAGTATTGTCTTTTTGTCATTATTTCATTCACAAAGTTTTCTTTCTCTTATAACCTGTCAATGATTATCTTTTTCTTTCTGCAGAATGGAAAAAGTCTACAGTGCATGCAGGTAGGTGGCAATTAACTTCTCAAGGGCTCTAAGAGTCTATCCCCAAAGAATTCAAAGTCTTATGATACTTGGAAATGAAAACACTAAACACACTTTAGTGATGAGGGTAGGAAGAGAAAAGGTGATGGAAAATGACCTCAGCACTTTATTTTTCTTGAGACAGAGTCTCACTTTGTCACCCTGGGTAGAGTTCCATGGCGTCATAACTCACAGCAATCTCAAACTCTTGGGTTCTAGAGATCCTCTTGCCTCAGCCTCCCTTGTAGCTGGGACTACAGGCGCCCACAACAATGCCCTGATATTTTTAGAGACAGTGGTCTTGTTCTTGCTCAGGCTGGTCTCATACACCTAAGGTCAGGTGATCCACCCTCCTCAGCCTCCAGGAATGCTAGCATTACAGGCATAAGCCACCATGCCCAGCCTTTCAACACTTTCCTTGAGGCACATACAGGAATATTGGAAGATGGTTAGGACAGGGCTTCATTGGGCACTGCCCATTGAGGCAGTCACCATCTGTTTGCTAGTAAGAAAGGAAGCCTGGGGGGTATGGAGATACCCAAACAGGCCAAACAGCTCTCCCTCTGAGGAGCCCTGTCAACTCCTGAAATAGTGCTCTGTTACTTCAAGAAGGAAAGACAGGTCCTGTAATCGCTGACATTCACTGATGCTCAGACTTGCTTTCCCTTTGTCTCCAGTTGATGTGACTTTGGATCCAGACACGGCTCATCCCAACCTCCTTCTTCATAATGACTTGAAATCTGTTCAATTGGAAGATTCACGTCAGACAAAGCCTGACAAATCAGAGAGATTTGATTCCTGGCCCTGTGTGTTGGGCCGTGAGGCCTTTATCTCAGGGAGACATTATTGGGAAGTAGAGGTGGGAGACAGAATTGACTGGGTGGTTGGCGTGTGCAGTGAGAATGTGAAGAGGAAAGGATTTGACCCCTTAGTTCCTGAGAATGGGTTTTGGGCTTTGGAGTTGTATGGAAATGGGTACTGGGCCCTCAACCCTCTTCGGACCCCTCTTCTAATGTCAAATCCTGTCCACCGGGTTGGCATTTTCCTGGACTATGAATCTAGAAATGTCTACTTCTACAATATGACTAACGGATCTCACATCTATACATTCTCCAAAATGTCATTCTCTGGCCCTCTCCGGCCCCTCTTTTGCCTTTGGTCCTCTGGTGACAGGCCCCTGACCATCTGCCCACTTGCTGATGAGCCTGAGGTGGTCACAGTCATAGCCAATGCCCAGGACTTTTCAAAGGAGATCCCCTTGTACCCCATGGGGGAGGACTTGCAGGTTACAGACACTTTCCATTCTGAGCTAATCCCCAAGCCACCCAGACAAGGGGCACTGTAAGGAATATCCCAGCTCAGTTGTTTTCCTTTGTTCTAACCTCTCTCCTCCATTCTGATCCTCACCCAGCCCCTGTTTCTTCCTGTTGGGTAGAGATTAATTCATTGTGTGAAGCTTGCATTGCTTCTGGTAGGGACAGTGGGGAGGAGGACCATCCTAATTTATTTCTGTACAAATATTTAGAGGATGGAGAGGTGCCTCTGAAGCTGCTTCCAGTGATCTATCCTTTAAGGCCAGAACCTATGAAGAAGGACTTTGAGCAAACTCAAAGGATAGCTTAGGGAAGGATCAAGACCATTTAGGGTGGCATGGGGTGTACAAAAGTGTTTTTATGTCCAAAACAGGGGTATATGGACAAACAGGTTTTAGGGGAGAAGAAAACCCAAAGTGTTCTGGGAAAGGACAATCGCAGGTCAAAATTTCATAAAAGAACTTGGAGGGGATATAATGACAGAGGAAAGTGAGCTAAACCCAGGCCCACAAGGAACATCTGGCTTACCCTTAGAGTATTTAGGGTCTATATCTCAATTTTTCTAAGCCAGGTCCTATTATAGGATAGAGGAGAGTGGCCCTACTTCTGTGAGAGCTGAGCTGTTGGCAATGGACAGTAGAGAGAAGCAGAGATGAGCAGGGCTGGAGGGTCCAATAGGAAATTTGATAGAGGAGAGAATTTTGTACAAAACTCAAAAGTTGTCTACACAACCTTTCCTTAAGCCCTCTTCCTCTCTCTGTACCCTCTTATTTGCCCTGCCTGGAGGTCATCCCAAGCTCAATTTTTTGAGTCCACATTTCCAGTTCTCCTCTTCCTTTTGATCTAGCATGTCTCCATTTGAAAGGCATTCCCAGGAAGCAGCCAGTGATATCACTACTGTATCAGCCACCATCTCAGCCTCATGCCCCTTCACCACTCATCTTAATGTTCGAATCCCTCAAATACAATTTCACTTAGCTTCAACTGTCATCCATTTCAGTACTGTGCTAATGTTCACTATATCCCCACCCAGCTCCCAAACATACTTTTTCTCTTCAGGGTCCCTGAGTGCTGCATCACTGTGCTCAGCACAGCTGGACAGGTTGCACCCATTTGTATTTGCCTCTGAGTATTTTCCTGTATACATGTGGCTTGTCTTGCCAATGAACTGCAGATGTATCCAGATTTGCCCCTTCCATTTCCATTATATTTATCCACCTTCAGGATAGAGGTTACTCATGGTCTTTACCTAATAAATCTGTCTGATTGCCAAAAGTAGCCTCTGGATCTTCCTTTTTTTTTTTTAATTCCCCCCAAATGAAACTGGAATAAAACAAAGCAGTGGAAAGGAACATGAACGGGAAGGGAGCGGGCCAAAGCTTTTGCCATTCTGTATGGTCAAAGACCCATCCTGAGTGGGAGGGCATAGGGGGTGGTGTCCAATAAGCATCCAACTACTTATCCAAAGGCCACAGTGCTAATGACTATCCTCAGCCCCTGTTTGGGTGGTGATCTATTTCTACTACTATGATGGTAACTGTCCTAGTAAAAAAAGTAAGTAGTACTTACTTAAAAGTACCTAGTAGGTAAGTAAAAGCTACCTATTAAAATTAATAGTACTTTTCCAGGAGGAGAAAAGATTTGGCAATCTTTAATGGTAGTGCCTTGTACTTAAAGAAACAAAATAAAAATCGTGGGTGTTCTTTGGAAATCATTGTTCCTGAGGAGAGGCTCTGTATTCCTGCTTGCAGACTCTGGTAAGTCAATGAGCTCACTTTCTCCTCTGTTGCCCCAAGGGAGGATTAGAAATAGGGAGGATAGAAATGCAATTCACACTAAAACATTATTTCCATTATTACACCACAGTATATTTCTCATAATTAAGCTCAAACTAACTTTTCTATCTACCTGAAAACCTCACAGAGGATCATGACAAAAGGAGGACCAAACGTTCTCTCTTAGGTGGAAATTCTAAATATCAGACAGGTCTATTATCACCACATTCACTATAGTTCAAGCAAAATGTAACCTCAATATAGTCCATTATTCACCTTTTGTCATTTTCACTCCCAGACGCCACATCCATTTTGTTTTCATTCTGGTTTTGTTGTGTTTCTACTAACATGGGGTTCAACACCTAGATAATAATACCTGTGTAATCATATTTCCATTGATGTATTACTAGATTACTTTAAAATGAATCTGTATACAAATTTTATAAATCAGAAGACCATGGCAAGTTGTACTTTGGAAAGGAACTAAGAGAAAAATGTAATTGAACTTTAGGATGAGAAGTGACTGTTAAAATTTACTCCAAACCTCTCATTTCAGAGATTAGGAAATGAAAAAGAAAAGAGACATGATTTGGTTAAAGGCACATACAGTGTGTCAAGCCAGCATTCAAAGGCAGGTGTCCTTACTGTAGCTGTCCAAACCTTCTTCCACAGAACCTGGCTTCTGGGCAGGAGGACAAACTAAGTTAATCTCTAGGTTGGAATGTTTAGCGATAACTACCAGGGTGAAACCCTCTGGCTCAAGGGATTCTTGAGCGTAGAGAGGGATGGGAGAAGAAAAATACAAGGTAGCATGCTGCCCTCTACTGGTTCAAGGACCTGCGCCTACGGAACAAAACGGAAGGGTTCCTTCCTCTATCATTCCAGAGATCCCCACCAACAACATCCTCACGTCCTCCTTCCTCTGACCCTTTTTCAATCACCACCTGACTTGAGCTGCTTACCTGAGACCACCCTTGGGAAGAGAGTATCATTTATCCCTACTTTAAAAGTATTCATTTTTGAAAAAAATGTATTCATCTTTGAAATGTGATCGATGTGACTTTTTAAAAAAAGTTTTCATTTGTATTCCAATTATATTTTTACAAAGTCAAAGAAAAACATAGTTAAAAAAAAATGTCCAAACATACTTTAAAAACATGTAGGAAACTTTTGGGCAGCTAAATACACAGAGGTTCTTGGAGGGTGGCATGTCCAAAAAGAGGGTATAGAGGCTGTGTGGCCCTCCCCATACACCAGGCCCTAGGCACCGCCTTCATCTGGCTGTTCATCTGTGTTCTGTGTAATATCCCGTATAATAAACCAGTGTCGGAGCCGCAATGTCGCCAGCGCCGCACACAGGACACAAGCGGTAGGCGGATTGAAAGTATAATCTTGCAAAAGGTGAGGCTCACCAGAGGTGCCGGAGACCTCCGCCGTGGCTATTTCGAAATAGTCCATAACAGGTGTGGGAAGTACCCAGCAATCATATACAAGGGCTACGTGCTTAAGGATAGCTACGTGCTCTTTCTCCCCAGGGGCTTGACCCCCCACCCTGAAGTGCCACACATGCTCAAGGTCCAACACCTGCTTACTAACGAGCAACGGATCTCACTCATTTCATTACAGCACTAAGTCACTTGAGGGCTTGTCCCCAGACTGCAAAATATCCTCAGGCCAGCCAGGAGACTGTCCTGCTCTCAGCGTTTCGCTCAAGAACCAGTGACTGTTCTTATAAGCATGGTGTTCATTCTCCTACAAACCAGTCAGTGTTTATTTGCAAAATAGGGTTTGAAAGAATTAAGGGTAAAGTCTGCTGTGTTAAAGGAATTTGGATGAATCTTGGATCCCAAGAAGACGCAAGAGGAAACTTGAGAAGGAGCTAAGAGAAATCACTCTTAATCCATATAAATTCTAATGCATTAGGAAAATAAACACCACTCTAACACTTTCAGGACACATTGCAATTCTCCCTGCACTTATTTTTTTTGAATCTAGTATCTATCTATGTAATATTAAAATTCTCCAAAGCAGGCCCTGCATGGTGGCTCACATATGTAATCCTAGCACTGTGGGAGGCTCAGGCAGGAGGATCACTTGAGCTCAGGAATTTGAGACCAGTCTGAGCTAGAGGAAGATGGCCTCTCTACTAAAAATAGAAAATATTAGCCAGGCATTGTGGCAGGCACCTGTAGTCCTGGTTACTCTGGAGGCCTTTGGCAGGAGGATTGTTTGAGCCTAGGAGTTTGAAGTTGCTCTGGGGTAGACTTGAGGGTACAGCACATCAACCTGGGCAACAGAGTGAGATTTATTTAATGTAGCTAAGAACCTGCCTTCAGCTCCCTGTCTAGCTGGCATCAGCTATGGGAACTGTGCTACATCAGTCCCAGTAGTTCTGGCTTTCCAACTCTTTCTAAAAGACAAGAATTTACTACTGCCAACCAATGTTTTACCAAAGCCTGTCTTAGTTACGAGAGGCAGAGTCAGTGATACTCAATTTCAAAAACAGAAGTATTTGCTAATGTCTGATTTTCCTTTTAAACCAGAAGCAAAAGTCTTTCTACCCAGTGACTAAAATTCAGACTAAAAATTCAATGCCATGGCTTGGCGCCTGTGGCTCAACGGGCTAAGGTGCCAGCCACATACACCTGAGCTGGCGGGTTTGAATCCAGCCCGGGCCCGCCAAACAATGGTGGCTGCAACCAAAAAAAATGGCCGGGCGGGTGCCTGTGGTCCCAGCTACTTGGGAGGTGGAGGCAGGAAACTTGCTTGAACCCAGGAGTTGGAGGTTGCTGTGAGCTGTGATGCCACGGCACTCTCTCCAGGGTGACAGCTTGAGGTTCTGTCTCAAAAAAAAAAAAAAAATTCAATGTCATTAAAATAATAATAGCTGATTTCATTTCACACTGCCAAATGCCAACTCTGTTTGTCAACATCATACAGGTGCCTGCCTTTATTTAACAGAGTCTGTGATATCCAGACACTCAGCTAGAGAAAAATAATTGAACATTTTCTGTGTCCCCTAATCAACAACAGCATGTCTCAATTCATGTCTCTTCTCCATAGCACTCATATCTCCTCAAATCTCCCTCTTGCCAGGGTACCTGACAGCCCACTCCCAACTATGTACTTTTACTCTTGTCTCTCATTTTTTTTGAGACAGAGCCTCAAGCTGTCACCCCTGGATAGAGTGCCATGGCATCACAGCTCACAGCAACCTCCAATTCCTGGGCTCAAGTGAGACTCCTGCCTCTGCCTCCCACGTAGCTGGGACTACAGGTGCCCACCACAACACTCGGCCTTTTTTGGTTGCAGCCGTCATTGTTGGGCTGGCCTGGGCTGGATTCAAACCCGCCAGCTCAGGTGTACATGGCTGGCGCCTTAGCCCATTGAGCCACAGGCACCGAGCCTTGGCTCTCATTTTATAATTTGAAAATAGAAATAACTTATTTTCTTGAAAATACATAAAGTTTATTTCTTAAAGTAAAAATGACCCCAAATCTCATTACTCCATTATGATCAATGCCAACATTTGGGTTTATCATCTCTCTTTTTCTTCCTTCCTTTCTTCCTTTCTTTCTCTCTTTCTTGGTGTCTTTTTTTTTTTTTTTTGAAGCAGTGTTGCCAGGCTAGAATTGGTGTTAGCCTAGCTCACAGCAATGTTGCTGGAATCCGGGGTGCAGAGTGACGTCACAGAGGCTAAGACCTGTTAAAGGAATTGTATGGAATAAGGGAGGCTACGAGCTCTCTTAGGCATGTAGCAAGATATCTTTATTTTAATACAGCTTATATAGCCAATACTATACGTATACACTATTAATCAATAATCTTAAGGCATATACATCATCCATCCAAAACCTGGTGACTTGATTCTCGTGATCATTACCTTTCCAACAACCTCATGACCAGGCCATCACCGGCAAGCACCCAGCTGTCTATTGATCAACTAACACAATACTCCATTAACTATTATCTTTTATCATCATTACATCTAAAATTAAATCTAAGCCACAAAGCAAACTCTGGGAGAATACGCTGCTTGAATGCTAGACCTTTAACAGAGCATCTGGAGGTGGTTATTCATTCTCTAGGAGTGGTGGAGATTCCTAAGATATATAGAAGACTTGCCGGCAAGCCCTGCCTTTGTTCACCAAAGAATTACCTTCTGCGTGAGGAGGCCTAAGGTCAAAATGGAGTTCTATCCCTGTCTCTCCTTCCCAACTCACTGAAAACTTCAAACCTGTTTCCACAGAATGAATCTGTTTAAAGGCACCTATAGGCTTTTCGCCTATACAGCAATCTCAAACTCCTGAGTTCAAGAGATCCTCCTGCCTCAGCCTCTCAAGTATCTGAGACTACAGGAGCCTGCCACAACACCTGGCTAATTTTTCTATTCATAATAGAGACAGGGTCTCTCTCTTGCTTAGGTTGATCTCCAACTCTTGAGCTCAAACAATCCTCCTGCCTCTGCCTCCCAGGGTACTGGGATTACAGAGGTTAGCCTATCCTATCCTTTCCTAAAAAAAAAAAAAAAAAAATTATCTATTTGAATGGATTTAAACTAACTGCTTTTTAGAGAGTGGGTGTCATAGCAGTTTGAACTCTATGTAGTACAAAGTGGTAGCTGTGACGGACATAAAAAAGGATTTAAGAAGCCTATATGAATTAATGGAAAATGGAGAGACACACATATGAAAGTAAAAGACCGAACTGGTTATCAGTTTTGATGCCTTCTTTAGAATCAAGGTCCTTATTTTATCCTATGTGACAGAGACTGGTGGATTTCACTCAAATTCATCTTGCCTTCTCCTGTAATGTTAGGACTCCCGAATTTTATCTGCACACATGGCTACCCAGAATAAAGATGACGTTTCCCAGCCTCCCTTATATCTGCATGTACCCACAGACAATGTTCTGGCAAAAGGTGTGCAAAAGCAAGCGACGCGGGTAGGTTTGGGGCTGTCTTTCAAGGCACACGCACCTGGCTTTCCCTTTGTTACATTCTTTTGCTTGGACTGTGTGTGAGGGGTTCATTTTGGACGTGGAGATGCAGGTAACAACCCAACGTTGAGAAAGATGGAGCCCGGGTCCCTGATGATTTCAGAAAGCAGAGCCTCCATATTAGATTGATTTTTTTGATAAGAGAAAAATAAGTTTCTTTCTATCTTATTTAAGCTACAATTATTTTGAAATTGTTTTACATATGACTGAAGCTAGATCCTAAATAGCATATCCCCCAAATGGCTCTTAATGTCATAGTAAGGGGCTGAGAATTCCCTGTCTAGGCCATTTTAAAGAATATATTTAAACTGGCGTTTCTTATTAACTGAAGTTCTTGTGACCTTGTGGCCAAGTTTCCCAGTGTTCATAAAAGTACCTGACATGGTACCAAGAGCCTTGCAAGGGAAGGACAGATGAAGGAACTGAGCAACAATATCCCAGAAGACTGGTCGACCAGTGTAGGGAGCACTGCACAGGGATCCTGTACACAGAACATTGCTACTCATGCTGGTCTGGGCCAGCTTATTAGAACCATAGAACCTTGGGCCTTACCCTGTCCTCCTGAATCAGAAACTGCTTTTTAACAACACCTCAAGTGATTCACGTGCACTTTGAAGTTTGAGAACAGACTAGATGGGTACTTTTAAAAATATCTACATGGGGCAGAAGATCTCAGCTGAGGTACCAAGAACACATCAATAGCTATTCCCCCAAACTTTGATCATTGTGCAAAATGGATTTGCGGGACAACTGAGTATGTGTCAGTTCTTGTTCTATGTGCTTTGCATGCAGTAATCCATGTCTATTTTCAGTCCCCTGTGGGGCAGATAGGTACCAGGTAAAGAGACTAAGATGCAGGGAGATGAGGTTGCTTGTATCATCTTCTGGAGAGTAGCAGAACAGAGATTTGACCCCAAGCCATTTGACTCCATTATTCAGGTAATGACCTTCAAAAAGTCCTCTAGACCAGTGTTTTTCAACCTTTTTTATTTCTCAGCACACTTGAACCTATAGTTAAACTTCCTCAGTACACTTAAATTATGTTGATAAAAAAAAAAAGATTAAAGGAAAAAATATACTTACTGTGTTTTTAACTTCTTTCAAAATAATTTAATCAATGATCTTTTAAAATTTTTCACGGCACACCTAAGATCCTCTCACAGCATACCGATTGGAAATCACTGCTCTAAACTGAGCAAATCTTGTGTTTCAAAAGGTAAGAGAGTTAACATAACATCAAGCTATTGCCAAAGAAAGATCCTTGTACTGGACTGCACAACAATTTGGCCTCCTGATCTTGTAAGAGAGGGCGGTCAGGGAAGTCACCAGTTGCATTCAAACAGCAGTGGAAGATGACCAAGTGCCAGGACAATGGCTTTAACAACCATTGTAAAACTGTTATATTGTTAAAATTGTTGAGTCATAGTTCTGGCTAGAGCCTTTTAATCCTTTCAAGAACTTACTGAAAACTGCATTCTTTTCTCTGTCTACCATATTAACTCTCACCTACCTGCTCACAACCCCTAAATCAGTGTCTCTGGCCCCAACACGTCCTCTGGGCTGATCTTACATATCCTATTGTTTCCTCACCATCTCCACTGGGAAACCTAATAAGCACCTCAAATCTAACAGGTCCAAGTATAGCTCTGATTCCCTCTGACTAATTTACCCCCTGGAAAAACTAATAAGCATCTCAAATCTAACAGGTCCAAGTATAGCTCTGAATTCCCTCTGGCTAATTTACCCCTTAATTCGTCTTCCCTGTTGCCATTAATGGCTCTATTAGTCATTCATTTTCTTGAGAGAAAAACATAAGCATAAGATACAAGAAGGAATTATTTCTTTTATCTCACTTCCCACCTCCAAAGTATTAGTAAATCTTGTCAGTTATGCCTTCAAAATATATCCTGGATGTGAGCACTTCTTTCATGCTTTATTACCAGCTAGAGAGTCAACTATCGTAATTTCTTACATGGATTTTTAATATAGCTACTGCTTCAACTGTTGCCTCTATGGTCACCTATCTATACAAGGGCCAGAGTATTGTTTTTAAAGATAAATCAGATTATGTCAATACAATTCTCCAGTGACTTCCCCATATACTGAGGATAAAACTCAGACCCTACTTACACCATCTGGCCTTTGGCTACCTCTGCAATTGAATGTCTTCCCATGCCCTCTTCCATGTGGGAGGCCTTTGTTACTCCTTCATTCTGTCCTTAAGTCCCTTGCTCTTGCTGTGTCCTCTACCCGTTCCCTGGGTATGTGTATGTCTCAGCCCTCATTTCATTTGGTTTTCTGCTCAAATACTTTCTCTACCCACCCTCTGTAAAATAGCACCCCACTCCCAGCCCCACTCTTCTACTTTCTGACCCTTCACCCTGCACTGTTTTTCTTAAAAGGACTTATCACTACTTGAACCCATAGGTGTACTGCTATTTTTATTATCGGTCTTCCTCACAGAGGTAAGGATCCACAGAGTGGGATTTTGTTTTGTTTGTAGATAAAGTGTCTGGGACATATTAGTTGCTCAGTAAATATCAATCAACAGATTAAGCTATGAGTGTGTTCAAAGTTCAGGAAAGTTTGGAACTGATCTGGAGGTCAGGGCAGATATGTGCAACCTAGCTCAAAGAGATGGCTGCTCTTTTTCAAACACAAATAAGGATGAACCAAATTCTGCTTACCAGTCTAATCCTCTTTGGGATTTAGGAAATAAAGTATGCCCATCATTAAACCAAAAAATTATTCATTGTTTATCTGAAATTCTAACTTAAGTGGCCAGCCTATATTTTAGCTAGCTATTAATTCTATATATATTTATTTTTCTACTTCTACCTTTTTAATTTTAGAGATGGAGTTTTGCTTTGCCAACAGCCAAGAGTGCAGTAGCCTGATCACAGCTCACTCTAACCTCAAACTCCTAGGATTTAGGGATCCCCTTGCCTTGCCCTACCAAAGGGCTAGGATTGTAAACATGAGCTACCACACCCAGCCTCATGAGGAATCTTATTTGAGAGACCTGAGTCCTTATATCCTTTGGCTAAGGTAAACCCCACAATTCACCAGAAAATAGCTCACCTCAAGAAATTCGTATGAACGCTCACTTCTTTTCCTCTTCTTATCTTTCACCTAATTCTTTTCAAATTTGTGTTTTGTGACTTAGCTTTTCAATTCTTTTTTTTCTTTTCTTTTTTTTTTTTTAGCATAGAGTCTCATTTTCTTGCCCCTGGTGGAGTGCTGTCATGTCATAGCTCACAGCCACTGCAAATTCTTGGGCTCAAGTGATCCTCTTGCTTCAGCCTTGCAAGTAGCTGGGACTACAGACACCTGCCACAACGTCTCTATTTTTAGTGACAGGGTCTCACTCTTGCTCAGGCTGGTCTGGAAATCCTGAGCTCAAGCAGTCCACTCCCCTCAGCCTCCCAGACCATTGGGATTGCAGGCATGAGCCACCATGCCCGGCCAGTCTTTCAATTCTTAATTTGTTCTTTCCCTATATTCTTTATGATTACTGTGATAAATGGTTACACAAATGCATTCAATAAACCTCTACTCCCTGGGCCGCCCCCTGTGTAGTCTCTCCACACACTGCCTCTGTCTTGGGCCTTATGACTTGCTTTGGCCAACATGAAGGTGAATGAGGTGTAAACAGAAGCTTGATAAGAACTTGTACCCCTAGGCATGACCTCTGGGACCTGCTGCCCTACCATATGGAGAAACTTAGTCTGGCCTCTTTTGGGGCTGGTTGAAAGACCTTATGAAGAGAGAAGCTTAACCTCCTAGCTGAGCACAAGGGAATGATTGATCTCAGACAAGGCAGGCTGAAGAGCTGCAGAATAGTAAGAAACAGTAAACTGCTATTGCTTTAAGCTACAAATTGGTTTGCTATGCAATAAAAAATGAGAGTCACTTAAAAACTTTGCTATTATGTCTTACCATGTATCTTGTTCATTTAATGTTGCTTTCTATATTTTTAACTGTTGCAGTTTCTCTAAGGAAAAAGATCACACACACAGATGATCAGTACAAGCTGTAAGGAGAGAGGCTCATTGTCATTCCACAGGGAGAGTGCTCACCTCTGCTCCCTCAGAGTTTTTATTAAAAAGTATTACAATGCTTTGTCAACAAGTAACATTTCTCCTGGGCTCCTAATCTCCTTCCCCAATGCACATAACTCAAATACACATTAATTCAAAACAATTCTCCCTGACTATTCCCTGACCTTTTCCTCAAGAAAACCCCCAAGGGCATGCCTCCAAGCTCCAGATGTTCCTGTGCTTGAATCAGGGACATCTGGTTACTCTGAAGTCTTGGAGCAAGGAAAATTCCATCCATATTAACCTTTTATAAAAATATTGGATTTGGGTTTTGTTGTTGTTGTTGTTGTTTGAGACAGAGTCTCACTATGTCTCCCTGGGTAAAGTGCTGTGGCATTACCTCAAACTCTTGGGCTTAAGTGATTCTCTTGCATCTGCCTCCCAAGTAGCTGGTGCTACAGGCACCTGCCACAACACCTGGCTATTTTTTTTTTTTTTTTGTAGTCATCATTGTTGTTTGGCAGGTCCCAAATGGGTTCGAACCCACCAACCCCGGTGTATGTGGCCGGCACCCTAGCTGCTGAGCTACAGACACCAAGCTAAAATGATTGTTTTAAAATTGGGCCTTTTTCTTCTCTTTTGTTGGAGAACAATGTTATTTTTCATTGGGGAACTGAACTGGCATTTTCCTTCAGGCCTAGGGACTTGAGTTAAAGGATCTACTTTATCAGACACCCCAGCTTCTGCCCATTTTACTCATGTTTCTTGGCTCATTGCCCCATCAGAATATAAGGTCCAGATGGTAGAGCTTCTGTCTGTTTTATTTACTGCTGGATCACCAACACCTACAACATTGCTTGGCACATAGTAGGCACCCAATTAATATTTGCTATATGTTGAATCTAGGACTTGCTCCTCTTATCTCTTTTTCCTACAGTTGGTATCCATCACTACCCTGTAAAAAGAGAAGTGACTATACTTGAGAGGCCAGCTTCCACTGCCAAGTGCATCTGCTTTGGTGCTATTCCACATGGTAGAAGGGCTGTGCCTTTGCATGGTCCCAACAAAATCACATCTTCAGTCCCAGCTTTTTGGTCCCATTATACTACTTTTAACAGAGGTTGAACAATGCTCTGAAATCCCTGCATAATTGCCAAAGTCTGCTCTGGGATTTTCAGCTTTGGAATGTTCTCTCTTCTAGACTCTAGTTCCAGTATTATGATTCTTCACGGTCTCCCACTGATGACCTTGAGAAGCCCTTCAACAGTGAGAGAGGTGTAATTATTGCAGCTTGTTACAAAAAGAAAAGCTAATAATAGTAAACTATCATTTAGGGTGCCAGATGTAGAATTAAGAACTTGGATGTATTAAGCTAATTACCTCAAAAACAGTCTATGAGTAATTACTATATTATTCTCATTTTATAGATGAAGTGCCTAGGGTTCAGAGAAATTAAGTAACTTAGGCAAGGTCACACAGTAAGTGGTAGAGGTCACATGTAGGTCTTTCTGAACAAATTCATGTTTTGTTTTGTTTTTAGGCAGAGTCTCACTCTGTCACCCTGAGTAGAATGATCCTCTTGTTTCAGCCTCCTAAGTAGCTGGGGCACTGTCTAATTTTTCTATTTTTAGGGATCTCGCTCTTGCTCAGGCTGATCTCCAACTCTTGAGCTCAAGCAATTCACCAGCCTCAGCCTCCCAAAGAGTGTATATATGTGTGTGTGTGTGTATCTCAAGCATGTGTGTGTGTGTGTGTGTGTCCATTCTCTTGTAGTTCAAATTCCTCATGATCTCTTCCTCTCTCTCATTATTGTTTGGTATATGCATTCATAGAAGATCAACTTTGTGAATAAAGAGGTGAAAGAAAGTATTGCACCTGTTGGTTAATGAATCTTCTCATGAAGCTGAGAAGCTGGGGATTTTTCTTTTTCTCTGGCCTTTACATTATCTAAGTTCATTCTCTGGTTTTATCATATGATATATTGGATAGTGAATGCCTGGAACTCAGAAAGGTTGTCTGCATCCCTGAGATGGGCATTTGTCTAAAGTCCTCCCACATAATCATTTCAATAATCAAATTTTAATATTCTCAGAAGACTGTTTCCATGTTATCTCCCCAAAAGGGTGGACTCTATCATTCCAGACTCTAGGGAACACTTTTTTGGTGTGGTCCTCTCTGGCTATCTCCAGTAATTCAAATTTAGACACCCTTGTGTGGGTACACATGCACAAACTAGACTTTATAAACATCCATTATAAACTGTTCTTTTGATTACTTTGCTCCATGTTTTACAAATATTTTGCACTAGAACCCTGTATACATAGGCTTGAACACTTTTTTGAATGTGGCCAGATTTTCACCCTTAATGGAAAGATTCAAATTTTCTCTAAAGTTAAACCTAAAAACAAGGCTGGGTGTAGTGGCTCATACCTGTACTCTGGGAGGCTGAGATGAATGGATTGCTTGAGCTCAGGAGTTAGAGACCAGCCTGAAGCAAGAGCAAGACCCTATCTCTGAAACTAGCCGGTCACTGTAGCTGGTGCCAATAATCCCAGTAATTCTGGAGCCTGAGGCAAGAGGATCTTGAGGACTCTTGAGCCCGAGAGTTTGAGGTTGCTGTTAAGAGGCCATGGCACTCTACCAAGGGTGAAAGTGAGTCTCTGTCTCAAACAAACAAACAAACAAACAAACCTTAAAACAATGGTCTCAAACCTGTGTATATATTAAAATCACCTAGGGATGATTAAAAATATTTTCAAATCATACATCTGGTAAAGGACTTGTTGCCATAATATATAAAGAACTCTTACAACTTAATAATAAAAAGACAACCTGATTTTAAAATGTGAAAAAACAAATCACCCAGGGGTTAGAGTGGGAACCTTAAAAAATACAATTGCCAGATGACACTCTGATTTAATTGGTGTGGGGTGGGGAAGATGTTAGTATATTTTAAAATCTCCCCAAGGAAGAACCACTTTCCTAAGGAATTACAAAATGCATTATCCATGTGCTTTTATACCTTACTGCATGCTAATGTTAGGACAGTTTCTCTGTTAAGAATTACAGGGTTATTGTACTTTATAAGCCTGCATTTCTGAAACCTTCTTGCCTCAGAATCACGTGGAAGGCTTGTTAAACACATACTGTGAGACTCTATCCCCCAAACTTATTTAATAAATAGACAAATAAAGATTACATGTATTTGTGATGTACGAAATGTTTTGTTATGTGTATACATATACTATGGAAAAGTTAAATCCTGCTAAGTAACATGTTCCTTACATCATCACATACTTACCTTTTTTTGTGGTGAGAACATTTAAAATCTATTCTCTTAGCAATTTTCAGGTATTCAATAACACTGTTAGTAACTATAGTCACCATGTTGTAAATAGCAAAACTTCTGATTCAGTAGCACTGGCTGGAATTGAACATTTGCATCTAACTGGTTCTCTGGAAATGGGGATTTAATGCTTAATTTAAGGGATTAAACATTGTATTTTATCAATTGAACTCACGATGAAACTGGAAGATGTCTAAGAGAGCTATTTCTAAGGTCCACAGAAGCAAAACTACTTACCTAAGATGCTCCAAGCAGTTGACTATTCCCGGTTGTTTGAAATTTGAATTTCTAGGATGTCAAGGAACCTGACTATGGCATCCTGATTGATAGTCCTAGCTAACAAAATTTCAATTAGGTTACCTCTTATTTTTGTGTACTTTTAGAGAAGCTGCTTCGGTAGAGACCAGGTAGCAAGTGCCTCTTGCACCGGGTTTACGACATACAGAAACTACTCACCGGTTTAATTTTGGTTTGAGTTTTAAAGTTTTTATTACAATATAACATCCACACAGAAAAGTACACAAATCCTCGTAAACTCAGATCAAGAAGCAAGACAAGCCAGCTTTCCGATGCCCCTCCGAAGAGCAATCACCAGCTGCAAGAATTAAAACAACACAAAGGATGGGCAGGCTTAGCGAGCACCTAGATCCAGCAAAAATTGGAATAAACCTAAAAACCTCTCCTGAGAATAAGTGTGGATTTAAGCAAGTCATTCTTGTGATTTTGAACTCAAAATAGGTGCCATTATTTTAACTAGAATTCAGGAGAGAGTAGGGAGTAAACACCCTCTTTCTCCCCAGTTCTCTGTCCTGACATGGCTCACAACCGCCGCCCCGCCCGCCACAGCCCGCCACAGCTCTCTGCACAGCTTGGGGTCGATGAAATGGCAGTTTAGTTTCCAATTTCCGAATGTTAGAAGAAACAAATAACGATAGCAAAACAACTTTCAGATAAAACCAGAAATAAGTATTAAACGGCCCTAATAGTCTGTATGTCAGGATGGCCGAGCGGTCTAAGGCGCTGCGTTCAGGTCGCAGTCTCCTCTGGAGGCGTGGGTTCGAATCCCACTCCTGACAGTCTGATGTTTTTCCACGTTTATGAATTAAGGTTTTATGGTAACTACCTTTTCCTTTATGTCCATCTAAGAATAATCACTTTTTTAAATAAAAAATAAATGTTCTGAGTCTGGGATAAAAGTAGTTTGTACTCAAAAAATAATTCAATGATTAATTTTTTAAATTTATTTTTATTTTTTAGATTGATTTTTTTAAATAAATTATTCGAGTTCTGGGATAATGGCAATCTGTACTCAGAAAATACTCATAATTGATGCTCATAATTCAAACACTACTGATTTTAGTCTCATCTCCTTCCCTGTTTCTCTGTCTCTAGCTGTCTCTATCTCTCTTCTCGTCACATGCAGACTCCAATGAATGTTACCCTTCAGTGCATGTCTCATTATAATTGTTGATGTCTCCAAGGCCCTCCTTTGGTTTTGTTCTTATATAGAATCCATTTCAATCCCCTTTTGTTAGTTTTATTCCTCCATCACACCCCACCGCTACTCCCATAAGAAATCACTGGAAAGGGCATCTCTTTCTTTCATTATGTTTTTGTAGACTATGTTTTATTGGTTTGGATGCATGCAGTTTTTAAACAAAAATTTTAAGCTATTATAGATACATACTAGTTGTATATCTTAATGGGGTACATGTGATATTTTGATACAAACATACAATGTGCAATGGTCAAATCAGGGTAACTCGGTATCTGTCACCTCAAGCATTTCTCATTTCTTATTGTTCAGAATATTATGATTCCACTGTTACTTATTTTGAAATATATAATAAATTATTGCTACCTATAGTTGTCCTATTATGCTCCAAATATTAGATCTTATTCTTTCTTTCTAATTGTATTTTTGTACCCATAAATTATACCCTCTTTATCCTCCCTCCTGCTGGGCCCCCACCCATACTTTCCAGCATGCATTTTTAATTTACGTAAGTGGCATTGTGTCATGGATCCCATTCTATTTTCACTTTTGTCCTTTGGCACCACAGTTTTCAGCTATGTTGCTGTGTGTGCATCTAAACCATACCTAGACCAATTACTTTTACTTACTTCGTAGAGGTCTGCAATGTGACGTCACATTGACTCCCCCAGGAATGCTTTGCCACTAGAAATAAAAGTTCTATTATTGAACATCTTCCTACATTTTTCATTTTGGAGCTGTGCAAGATACAGCAGGAATGAACTTCATGTCATGAAGGTCTGACAATCTATTAATTTTGCAGTTCAGAACAAGACCTAAGACCCAGGGAAGATGATTAAGACACATGGAAAAAGTTCATATTTAGGGACATCTCCAGAAATATTCCTCAAATTCAATTTTCCTGCTATCCAGTCTGTTCATCTTAAGTATTAATAGCTACAGTTACAAACATTAATAGGCAATGTTTCTATTTTGAACTCATAATTTATTACAAATAATCAAAACCCTCGAGTGACTAAAATCTTCTCACTATTCCTTTAAAAAAAAAAATTTAATTTAATACCAAGTTACAAAGACAGAATATTGGGTGAATCTGCTTTTTGATCACTGATATTCAAAATTCTTCTTCTCTCTCCCCTTCTCTCACACATTTCTCAAAACTTGCAAAAAGATTCATGCATATACTGACAGGAAAGTGAATTATCCTAGAAAGATCATCTTCAACAAGGTCGGAAAATAACAAACAAGGTTTCCCCTTATTGTCAAATTCATTTGAATTGGCTACATATTCATTCCATTTCTGCCCACCCTGACGTTCTGATTAAGCATAATTTGGAGTCCCTGCTTCAGCCATTGCAACATAAGAGAAAGGAAGGACTAGCAAATAGGTACACCCGCTGGAGTGGTAGGAAAAGCACTTTGAGGTGCTTGGAAGGTCAGCAGGTTGGTCCAATTCAACCCAGGCTTTCTGGACTCTGCCACTTGCTAGCTATATGGAAAACCTTCCAGATAGGTTGACTTTGCAGCCTTGCCTTTTGGTGCCCTCTTCTTCAAAAGGGAGGTAATAATTGTACCTTACCTTATCAGTATACTGTGAGGATTGCATGACTTAGTATATATAAAATGCTTAGAACAGAGCCTGGCAAATATTAAGTGCCTCATTAATGGCATTTTTTGTCATAATTGAGTACCTGCTTGTATTAGTCAGGGTCCTTCAAAGATACAAAACTGATAGTATATCTAACAGATATCTATATCTGTCGGTGTATGTGTGTCTCTATCTATCTATATATCTATTTGGGAGGAGAGAGAAAGAGAGGAAGAGAAGAAGAGAGAGAGATGACGAGGAATTGGCTTACACAATAATGGAGGCTGACAAATCCTGCAGTCTGCCTTCTGCTAGCTGGAGACCCAGAAAAGCAGGTGGTATAATTCAGTCTGAGTGCAAGGCCTGAGAACCCAGGGAGCTGATGATATAAACCCTACTCTGAGAACAGGAGTAAATTAGATAAAATGTCAAGTAGGGAGGTCAGGGGAGAAGGGACAAATTTCTCTTTCTTCAACTTTTGTTTTATTCAGCCCCTCAGCAAATGGGACAATGCCCAGCCTCCTTGAGGAGGGCAATCTACTGTCTCTCTCTCTCTCTCTCTCTCTCTCTCACACACACACATATATATACAGAAACAATGTTTAATCTGAGCACCCCATGGACCACTCGAATTGATACATAAAATTCGCCATCACACACTGCTATTGGTTCCTGACTTAAGAAGTAGACAGGCTGGCACAAAGACAGATATGAACCTAGTAGAGCATTGCTATCTAGTATGCAATGGGAAACACAGTCTGTTCTAACTCTATCTGTCTGTAGGAGAACCCCAGCTAGAGACCCTGCTTAATTCACAACTTGTAAATTCAAATTCTATCCACATTGCTTTGGTAATGCATGGTCTTTTAAAAAGAAAGCATAAGACACTTGACACATGTCAACTGTCAATGCTGTCTATGGACTCCATGAGGCCCCAAATATCAATGAAGATGCCTAAAGACCTATGGTCATCTCCAGACAAAAAAAAGTTTCAAGATCTGCACATACTCTCCCCTGACTGCTTCCACGTATCTAAACTAAACATCCTCTTGCTCACCTTTAGTTAAACACTCTGTTCCCTCTGCCCAAAGCAACTATTCCAATTCTCCTAGGCCCACTTGCTTGCCTAGATAAGTTCTACATCTCCCTCAAGGCTCAGTTTAGGTGCCACTGCTTCTATCAAGTCTCTCCCAACCCTTCTTCTTCCAGTCTGTACCCAGTCTGGGTTAAGTGTCCAAATGTGGACACTCTTCACTCCCAATATACTGTATTTGCACCATTTGTCTCACCTTCCCACCAGCCTTTTTCAGGCTGTAGGAGCCACAGATAAAGCTTTTCCCTTGTCCTCTGAAGGTTTGCTGAAAAATCAACTTACAAAAGGCAGGTTAATTGGAGAACAGGCATACAAATTTTATTTAATATGTACATAGTTTTTATGTGACATTGAAACCTTCAGAATAAAGAACCAAAGATTCAAGGGAAACTGTTCATTTTTATGCTTATGTTCAACGAAGTATGGATTAACGTGTAGAAATATGTCTGGACAAAAAGGGTATGATCTAATGCTATTAGACCAAGTGGGGAAACCCAGCAAGGCCTGTCTGTCTAGATTCCTCTTGGCCTCTCTCAGTACACTTTCCTTCCTTCTGGTGATGGAGCATGACTCTCTCTGACTGAGGGTCTTGTGACCTATAGTCAAATAAGGTAGAGCAGATAATTTCTTTATGACCAGTTCTTACCCAGAACAGCAGAGGGAAAGTTAGAGTAATATTTTTAGGTTTTATGGTTAGCTTTGGGAAACGTGGTTGTAGCCTCTATGTCCCACCTTGGGGAAGAGGAATTCTTGTTTCTATGGTTAGCCCTGGGGGAGAATGGAACTGAGAGACAAGAGGGCAATAGAAGGTCAGAGAAAAACCTTTGCTTCTGAGGCCTTTTCTGGGGGGGTATAGTTTTCTGAGTTCCACAGGGCAAACCCATAAGCCATGTGTGATTAGCTTGGTGTCTGGCACATAATAGGCCCTCAAAAAATAGCCACTAAAAAGACAAACTAGCATCTGACTACACACCATTTCTATTTTTACACATAAGTTGCTTCTATGATTTATTGATATATGAAGACTTTTAGGTTTTTGGAAGAGATCATGAAATGCTTCACCTGAAATATTCTATAGCTTTAGTAGCCAGTACCACTACCTCAGTGGTACAGATCATGCAATCTGTTAAGGGCCACTTGGCAAGAAGCATCCTATAAAGGTGCTCCTGGAACCTGATGGAGCTGGAGGATGGAGGCTGGCTTGGTAGCAGGATGAAGTAGTGTTCTAGTGTTAACCTCTGCACCAGTGACCCAGCCTTTCTCCTCACTTTAAGTAGGCCTATATTCTTGGCTTGGAAAAGGAAGACTTTCATGAGCAGAAGATAGAAGAATCTAGTGAAAAAGAGGATCTGCCTTACCATTTCTGCCTGAAGCTTATTTTAAAAAGTGGGGAATTAAGCTACAGAGTGGGAAGAGAAAGTCTCCATAAAGCAGAGCTGTTTCCTGAGCTATTTCTTAAAGTTTTAGGACATTTTATCTCCACATATGGGACAGGAAATCATACTTCAACTCTTGACAATCTATACATTATAAAATAATGTGCTTGTAAGGCAAAACCCAGGTTTTTGGAACTTTCAGTGCCATGTGATTGGTGGCTAGGTCTTGGGAGATGGGTCAGAGAGGTTGCTAACATTACAATGAACTTCTATTTCCCTTGTCTTGTGTTTCTATGTGAACAGGATCAGCTAAATGTAAAACTGAATGAGAAGGAAACTTAGCGGTTCCTGGACTTTTTCATGTCTGCCTGTCTCAGTAGGCTACCCTCCTCTGTGATATACAAACAAATGGATGCTTCTCTCTGAAAACTTCTTTTTTGAAGTCACAGTAACAAATATTTATTTGCACTTTGATTTTTCCTTTCCAAAATATGCTGAGCACAATGCAACCTTTAAAGATAGTTAATCTCAGGTTGTTTTATATGGTTGGATTTCATTGGCTGCTATGAATTATCAGATACTGCTGCCTTCTTAACAACAGCTTTATCAATTATTATAAAAAGCTTGACCTGAAGATTGTAAGAGTGAATCCGTTTAGGATTTCCCCAGAAGAGAAAATAGAATCACCAGAGATTTTGATGTTTCTTTTAATTTAAATTTGGTATTTGCCTAATGCTTTCTCTGGTTCCTTTTGCGTTTGTTGAAAAACATTACTTGTGGAATAAAAATGTAAGAAAACCAAGAAATGCAGAAATTCGTGCTTTCACAAGAGAGCCAAATTCACCTTTGCCTCTTTTTCATGAATAATAAAGGTCCACCCTCAGATGCACTTAAAACAGTATGGTGAAGGTCTATAGGGGAAAATAACTTGTAAGGTTACGCTTCAATTGATCACAGTTAATTGATGGACAGAAAAAAAGGCACAGGAAGGCCCCGCTGGGATTCGAACCCAGGATCTCCTGTTTACTAGACAGGCGCTTTAACCAGCTAAGCCACGGAGCCAGCACGACTCTTGCTTTCCAAGTCGGCAAGGAAAAGGAATGATATTTGCTTTTATTCTGTGTACTATTTACTTTCTTATTACTGAGGGTCAAGAGCACCTAGAAGTTTCTTCAGACCCTGAAGAAGAACTTTCGCTTAGCCCCTGAGAGACCCAAGAAACCGCTCATCTGTAGAAAAACTGAGTCATTCGCTCGGGGGCGTGGTGGGGAGAAGGAAGGACGGTGCGAGCCTGACTTCCCGGTGCGCGCATAGTAAGCCCAACTACTGCTCGGAAGGGCAGGAGTTCAACAGCTCAGCTTAACGTGAGTGAAGTGTGACCTGGGACGTCAGTGGGTACAGGGTAGGAAAGGGAGGAGCCGGTAACATTTACGGGAGAACTTTCCTCCAGGTCTCCTAAGATTACTTGCAAGAGAACCCTCCCGGTACCAAGAACGGGTCCCTGCAGCAAGCAAGCTGTTCCTTATTTCACGGTTTTTAAATGAAACTGGAATTTAATTAAAATTCCAGTCATTCCTGACCCCATTTCTTTCTGTTAAAATTCGGTTTACGTATTTGTTTCTTGCTTATAAGAGTAACTAGTGTAATTCCACGATTGCTCCTTCAAAATGCAGGACTTCTTAACTAACAACCTAATATTGGAAAAAGATAAAAGATTGTCCTAATACTTTCCCAAAGAATTTAATTTGATATGATGTCAAATTGAGAGCATTCACAATAATCTGAATATTGTTATGTGGGCTCGTGTGAGTATTCATAATTCTTTTCAACTTATTCTGTCCCTGTTAAAAATTATCTGTCCTTGGGGATATAATTTGAACAAAGGGATTTAATGAAGCTCTGAAGAATCTGTGAATTATTGCCATCGCTATGAAAGAACTTAAAAAGGGAAACCTAAAATTGTGATTAGCTGTTGTCCTGATGATAATGCTGAAATCAGTATTTCAGTATTGCCAAGCTGTATTAATCTTTGAAGGATTTCTTTATCACACTGTAAGGCAGCCATTGGCACTCATCTTTGCCTACATAAATGATGGAGAGAACAGTAAGGGTCCATGTCTATTAGAGTTCTGATTGTCATAAGATGAGTGAAAGTCTATAAATTCAACACTTAGCGTGATTGCAAATCATGAAATAAGCACTTATTTATTTATAAATATATTGTAAGATATCTTGTAATATTATAAGATTAGCAATCATATTTCAGTGTGCTTGGAGCTGTATAATCATCATAAACAAAGCAATCATACCGAATATGGCTTCTCCAAACTGTGGGAGGTGCCAGGCAACAGAACCAATGATATTTGGTTTGGGTTTTTCCTTTGACTGACAGCAAAGTCTGCAGAAAATTTCTCCTAGGATGTCAAAGGAATTGTTTAGCCAGAGATAAGTCTTGGAAGAAAATTGAGACTTTCAGCAATCATTTATAGAAGTCTTGATGTAAATCCTATCTCCTCCTCAGTTCCACTATGAACAGGATGATTGGGATGGACCATGGAAGCCTCACATTGCCTTTGCTCCACATATCTGAATTGCAGAAGATAAACTCACTGTGCTACCGACTACTGACAATAACAAAAAGAAATATGGGAGTGGAGGACCACGCAGCAAAATCAATAAAAACAGTGCACTGAGACACAGAGGGGAGTTTACCACTGTGATAGTTTTATATGTCCACTTGGCTAGGCTATAGTACCCAGTTATTCAATCAAACATTAATCTATATGTTACTAGGAAGGTATTTTGTAAATGTGGTTAACATGCACAGTTAGCTTTAAATAAAGGAATTTATCCTTGGTAATGTAGGTAGGCCCCATCCAGTCAAAAAGCTGTAAGAGCAAAACAGAGGCTTCTCCAGTGAATAAGAAATTCTATTTCAGACCTGGAGTGGTGGCTCAGGCCTGTAATCCTAGAACCCTGGGAGGCTGTGGTGAGTGGATTGCCTGAGCTCACAGGTTTAAGACCAGCCTGAGCGGTGCAAGGATCCCCCCACCCCCAAAAAAATAATTAGCGGAGCATTATGGCGGGTGCCTGTAGTCCCAGTTGCTGGGGAGGCTGAGGCAAGAGAATCACTTGAACCCAGGAGTTTGAGGTTCCTGTGAGCTATGATTCTACAGCACTCTACCCAGGGTAACAAAGTGAGACTCTGTCTCAAAAAAAAAAAAAAAAATTTATTTCAAAACAATTACACTATCAATCTTTGCCTGAGTTTCCAGGCCTGCCCTTCAGGTTTCAGACTTTTGAGAACCTGCATTTATATAAACCAATATATATATTCTCCTACTAGTTTTGTTTTTTTTCTGGACTTTGTTTCTCTGACTGATATAACCAACAAGAAGAATGGAAAAGAATGGAGCTGGAACTAGAACTATCAAAAAAGAATACCCAGTAGAAAGATCTCCAGAAACAAAGTAAAAGCACTCATTGTAGCGAATATGGCTGAAAAATTTGAGGCAGCCAAGAGAGGCCTTCAAAATCTGCAAAATAAAGGGAAACTTCTGTAGACACACAAGGAGAAGAGCCAATGTGGACAGAGCCTCCAACCAGCTGAGTTTAAGCCCATTTTGGAAGTGCAAGAAGGAACCTGTGACTTCCAGGGGTGCCCTAGGATCTAGCCTTCCAATCCTGATTATGTGATAAGGAGAAAATAGGAGCAGGAGGTATCCCCGTTTGTTTCATTTCTGAATATTTGGTCACAATCATTCATGTTTCAAGACTCCTCTTCAGAGCAGAAATCTACTCTTGCTGTTGGGAAGAGGGGGATCTGTGAACTTGGATTAAAAAAAAATGTTAATTTTGACTAAGATGTCACTGAAATTTTGTGTTTTCTTCCATGTGTAGGCAACAACCACAGTAGTATTTAAGCTGTTATGAGTATCTGTTTGGAAATCACAAATACTTTCACATCAAAATATAGTAGTTACAAATTCCTTAAAATTTCATTTATGTTCATTACTGCTTTGAAATTGTACTATTTATTAGAACCCCACTTCCACCCTCACTGGATATTGGTATTTAGTAAGGGATTACACAATCTTAAAATATCTTTTTTTTTTTTTTTGAGACAGAGGCTTGGTATGTCACCCTTGGTAGAGTGCTGTGGCGTCCCAGCTAACAGCCACCTCCAGCTCTTGGGCTTAGGTGATTCTCTTGCCTCAGCCTCCCAAGTAGCTGGGACTACAGGTGCCCACCACAATGCCTGGCAACTATAACAAACGCATTTTTGTTATAGTTGTCATTGTTGGTTAGCTGGGACTACAGGTGCCCACCACAACACCTGACAACTATAACAAACACCTTTTTGTTATAGTTGTCATTGTTGGTTAGCTGGCCTGGGTGGGGTTCCAACACACCAACTTCGGTGTATGCGGCTGGCACCTTAACCACTGTGCAACTGGAGCCAAGCCAAAATGTTTTGCTAATATTATTTCAACATAATTGGTTTCCTTTTCAAATCTAATACACTTATTTCTTATATTTAAAAGTACTATTCTGAGATGGCATCCATAATCACCACACTGCCCTAGGGGGCCATAGTGTAAAACTTGATGAGAAGATCCCTGTTCTAGTGTTTGGGAACTGGGTCTACCTTAATGTTTATGCAGAAAGAGAAGAATATTTTTTGTAAGAGCTGTTGAAACTTTATAAACTGAAAACAAATATTTTCTAATCTCAACGTGTATATTCTCAGTATCAGGCAGTTTTACTCTCATTCAACCCTCAACTGAGTTACAATGTTCTCCAATGTTACAATGGGGAGAATGTTTTCTTCTAAGAAATATAAAGAGACTGAAACACATCTAAGACGTCTGAATAAGTGAGCATTCGGTGAGGGAGTCAATCCTGAGGGAGTTAATCCTCCTTTTAAAAGTGTCCCATTTTGCGATGTAGGAGTAGTAGTATGTAGTGAATGTGCCCAGCACAGTCTTGCTTAGTAAATATTTAGGAAAAAAAATTTTTTTAACAACCCACCGAGGGACACATAACAATCAGATCCTGCCACCAATACAACGGCTTCCAATTTCCTATAGAATACTAGCCAAAGTCCTTCCAAGGGTCTACAATGCCAGCTGTGATCTCCCAGTGTCTCCCGTCTCCACTCAGTACGGGCCTTCTCACCATTATTACTCTCAAGCATGCTCCCACCTCCAGGTCTTTCCCCTGAGATGTTGTCCTATTCTCGACCAATCACTCTTTCCCTCCTGATAACTAGCATTTCTCTCTCATTCATCACCTTCACTGCTAGACTTTCATGTCCCCATTCCCTATTTTATTATATTTGTTTCCAAGCACTTATCACCATTATTTTATTTATTTAGTACTTTATGATCTATCTCCACCATGTCAATGTAATCTTCTTGAGGGCAGGGGGTCCCATCTGTTTTCTTTATGGTTGTTATCTCTAGTGCTTTGAACAGTCTTTTTAACATTGACGTCCCCCCCTAAACCCCCCAACTTGTTCGTTGGATTTTATTACGTGGCTCTTGAGGTAAAGACGTATGAGTTATATATGTTTCTTCAGGCCCCAAGGTCAAAACTAGCCTTAGTTAAATACAATTTACGTGGCAGTTAATGTGTTAATAGAATGAATGTATGCATGAATGGAGAAGAGATACTAGGGCAGAGAGGATGTGGAGTTTGCCTTTCACGACCATTTTTCAGTTCGTAGAGATAGATCAAGGAGTAAAGACAAAGGCGTGTGTGCACATGTGGCCACCAGGGAGTCCACATGCTACGGACCTATATCAGCCAGAAAACGTGACTTTCACCCACAGCCCAGACACAGAGGGTAAGACCAATGCCACTGCCTAGTTTCTTATGAAGGTATACCTGCTGTCCCAATATTTGCACGTGGGGCCAGTGGCGCAATGGATAACGCGTCTGACTACGGATCAGAAGATTCCAGGTTCGACTCCTGGCTGGCTCGCTGTGAGTAGGTATTTTTACTTCTTTCCTTTCCGGATTCTACGGGAAGTCAGGGCATTAAGAAAATTCGTGCAAGGTAAATGTTACCAAGAACTCTTGGAAGCAGAAGCTTTTGACTACACATGGAGCCATCACTTCTTTTTAAAACAAACTCCACGTCCGACCACGTCGTGGCACTAATCAAGGCGTAGCTAGAGAAACGCTGGCTGACCTCTAATTGTGCCCAGCCTCTCAGCCCATTTTGACTAAACAATAAGTAACTTGTTCAGCAAAGAAGAAAACCTGAACATCAAAATGTTCAGGTTAAGCAACAATAATAAAGGGTCATTCAGAAATAATAAAGTCTCTATTTTGTTCTTTCCCATCTAGTCACTTGTAAAATAAATTATTAAGCATTTGGCTTCAAGTTTGAATGCTGGGAGACTTGGTCTGAACTTTTCATTGATTCCCTAGTACCGGACAAGAAAAAAAAAAAAAAAAAAATGCATGTTACACAGGAAGAAGTATTGATTTCAAGAAACAAATTACCACGGGTTTCCGTAGTGTAGTGGTTATCACGTTCGCCTCACACGCGAAAGGTCCCCGGTTCGAAACCGGGCGGAAACACTCCATATTTTTCACGACAAAATGAATAATACAATTTTTTCATTCCATCCTAAATTTCTTGTCTTGTTAGCGCAGGACTGTGATGCCGAGGCGGCGCTACTCAAGATGGATCCCGAGTCTGGCTGCCTTGGAGGCGGACCCACGTTTCGCTAAGGGAAGAACGGCAGTTCTCCCGGGCTCGGACGCGGGGCGGCCCGTATCCTGCAGCCCCGGAAGCGCATCCTCGCCGCGCCTTCCTGTTCCCGGCGGTGCCCGGCGGTGCCCGGCTCCGCTAGTGCTCACTATCCCAGCGTCCGCGGTGGCCCAGCCCAAGCCGAGCGCACCGGTGCGAACAAGACCGCAGTTGGGATTCCCACGCCCCTCAGACGGCCACAAGACTCGGGTAGGTGTCTCGCAGGCCTCAGTGGTCCTCCAGAAAGAGAGTGGGGGGCAACTTGGTGGTCCCGCCGCCCTCCACGTACATACTTGGGACCTTCTCGCAATGTGGCCTTGGTCGTTATGAGCGGCCTTGGGCCCCGACAGCCCTTCCTTGCCCTGAGTACCCCTCGAGTGTGAATCTCTGGGGAGGGCGCTGAAGGAATCCCAGAAATCCTCAGGCCGGATGGGAATAAGTCCCCAAGGGCGCTTTAGGGCAGATCAAAGGGAAAAGAGTAGGGAATTGGTAAAAGATTGAGTCCATCGGGCTGTGGCCTTGAAGAGGCTATTGCAAGAGGGTGGAGCTGGCTTGCCCTGCGCTCTCCCTTGCTCCCGAATTTTCAGAGCGCCACCTCCGGAAATCTCCATCCAGAAGACGCCGAAGGGGTGAATCTTTCTCCTCTTTGACCTTCTGCTTTTCTTGTCAAAAAGAAAAAGATAACTAAAAAAATGGCCGAACTGTTGATTCTGAGTCTTGCCTTTCAGCTCAAGAAAAGTCATTGGCAGCACCTGTTTAAAATCAGAACTCGTGCCTTGGTGTTTGGCCTCGGCACGTGTGGCTTGCTTACAAGTTAATTGGATCAATCAAATGCTTTCCGATAAAACAAATCTGGTTGTGCCACCTGACAGCCCCGGTGTATCCTCAGGATTTCCTTCTTAGATGTATTATTACTCTTTCAAAGGATTAGCCAAGCCTGACCTCTCAGATCATATTGTTCAGATTGTCTCAAATGACTGATATGAATGTGATGGTTTTATGATCATAAAAAAAGGACAATCATTAGATTGTTTCTTTTATCATTTTATCATTTTCTTAAACAGGCTGTTTGCATAGGCTTAGCCTTTCCTAAACCTGTAACTCCTTTAATTTTATAACTTCTCCAAAAGACCCATGCTTTTGTCATCTTGCTGATTCCCTAAAAAGATAATATTTTAGTTAGCAAGATGTCTTGGTTAGCAAGACAATAAGCTCAATAGCAATTGGTCTAATACAACTTTATTTAAAATCTCTTTGGTGCCACCCCAAAATACAGCAAATTAAAAAGGGGACAAAGGTCACTGAGGCCAGGGAAGTTGACAGACATTTATCTCCTCCAGCTTTCTATGACCCCAATGGGCAGGAGTACTTTAACCCAGAAACTAAGTGTTCCCAGCCTTTGCAGGTGGGTGACATTTTAGGGGCCTCTGGTTCACTCCTCTTCAAACCAGATGCATTCTGGCAAGATGTCACAGACAATGTCCTTTCTCATCCATCTTTTCAACACCTGTCTCCCCTAGTCTGCTCACTTAACCCCAAATGGAAACTCATCCTTTGTCTATAATACTTTGGAAGATGGAGAACAAGTAGGCCCTGGAAAGTAACTAATACCATGTGATCTTTTGCTTGTGTAGTACACTGCATTTTTGCATATGAATTTTCTCTTTTAATTATACCCTTTATTGTCTCCTTTCTAAACTTAGTGTTAATAACTTTCTCCCAAGTCTTCCCTCCAACCCAAAGGCACTATTTCTCCATAAATGAGAGGCAGGGAGAAGAAAAGAATATGGGTGATTTTACGGGTGAGATTGAGGCTAGAATCCAGGTTAGAACTACTGACCAGAAATCTTGTTCAGTATCCATCAGGGGAGCAAAGCGATGCTGCTAAAATGAGCCTTGCATATGTTTGTGGGTATAGGGTGGGAGTCAGTACTGGATGAAGCAGGATTTGGTCTAAGGACACCTGAGACAGACTCACTATGAAAGAGGGAAAAAAAAAAAAAAAGAAAAAAAGATTTTGAAAGCATGGGTAAGAGCTCAAAATTAATCTAATCACAATGTGTTCTCAGGTCAAGGTCACTAAGTTCTAACACTAGTCCCTCTTGTGTTAGTTTGCTAGAGCTGCCATAACAAAGTACCATAGACTGGGTGGCTTAACCAACAGAAATTAATTTTCTCAAAGTTCTGGAGGAGTGAAGTCCAAGATCAAGGTATGGGCAGGTTTGGTTTTTTGAGGCCTCTTTGCTTGGCTTGCAGATGGCCACCTCCTCACTATATCCTCACATGTGTGGCTCTGTCTATGTTGTCTGTGTCCTACTAATCTCTTCCTATAAGGACAGCAGTCATTTTGGTTGTGCCACCTGTAAGATCTCAGTTTACCTTGATTACCTCTTTAAAGACCCTATTTTACTTTTTAATCTCACTAGTCTTTATAAAAAAATCTATTTCTGGCTCAATGACCATACCAAAGTGGTTAAGGTGCCAGCCACATACACTGAGGGTCGCGGGTTCAAATCCAGTCTGGGCCAGCTAAACAACTGCAACAAAAAAATAGCCAGGTGTTGTGGCAGGCGCCTGTAGTCCCAGCTACTTGGGAGGCTGAGGCAAAAGAATCACTTAAGCCCAAGAGTTTGAGGTTGCTGTGAGCTGTGATGCCACAGCACTCTACTGAGGGTGACACAGTGAGACTCTGTCTCAAAAAAAAAAAAAAATCTATTCCCGCAATTAATTTAAACTTCACAGTCTTTTCCTAATGAAAATAAGCAGATTAGGTATGTGTGTGGGGGGATGGGTGACTAACTTCACACTTAATGGGTTCATCACACACTTTCTAGGTGATGGGTGCATTTACAACTTTGATTTAAAATATATAAACAAACTAATCAAAATGTGTGTACCGCTATAATATTCTGGAATAATAAAGAAAAATCTAAGTTTCATAGCTAACTAAGAATTGGCAGAGGATACAGCAGGTATTCTTTCTACCTTACAGCTGCTGAGGGAAGAGGTACCCTTCTACATTATAAAATAAGCAATATAGTTAAATGAGTAAATTGAGAACTTTCACAAGAATTTCAGTTTTATACAATGTGAAGATGAGATGAGTGATTCAAAACTTTCACAAACTTGCTCTGTTCTTAGTTAATATAATTTTGTTCTTAGAAGAGTTTTTTATACAAAGGGGAATTGTTACATTTCTAAAACTATAAAAATTGTTGCAGTATCTTGGGACAGTAACTTTAGTATCTGTCTTAATAATTTCTTTCCCTAGTGATACCACCAAAAGTCATTTCCCTGCATTTCACCAAGCTATAAGATTATTTTTAAGTTTTATTTGCTAGTTCATAATTCTCCTTTTCTCCCAAATGGCATGAGGGAGTATTTGTAATGATGTCTATATTTTATTTCTTTTTTGAACTCTTAAAATGTGAATTTTTCACATTAATAGACTTAACTTTTCTTTTTTTGAGACAGAGCTCATTTTGTTGCCCTTGGTAGAGTGCCATGGTTTCACAGCTCATAGCGACCTCAAACTCTTAGGCTCAAGTGATCCTCCTTCCTCAGCCTCCCAAGTAGTTGGGACTACAGCCACCTGCCACAAGGCTCAGCTATTTTTGGAGACAGGGTCTTGCTCTTGTTCAGGGTGATCTCAAACTCCTGAGATCAAGCAATCTACCTGCCTCAGCTTCCCAGAGTGCTAGGATTACAGGAGTGAGCCATAGCGCCCAGCCAGTAGATTTAATTTTTCAAGCAATTTTACATATACAGAAAATTGAGCGGAAAGTACAGTGAGGTCCCACATACTCTCTTTCCCTCTATCTCAGTTTGTCCTATTAACAACTTGAAATGTGATGATACATGTATTACAATTGATGAACCAAGGCTGAGTATGGTGGCTCACACCTATAATCCTAGCACTCTGGGAGCCCAAAGTGAGTAGACTACTTTTGATCCCCGCCTGAGCAAGAGTGAGACCCCTGTCTCTAAAAAATAGCTGGACATTGTGGTAGGCACCTGTAGTCCCAGCTGTGTGGGAGGCTTATGAAAGATTATTGATTTAACCCAAGATTTTGTGGTTGCTGTGAGCTATGATGCCATGGCACTGTACCAACACCAAAAAAGTGAGAATCTGGCTAAAAAAAAAAAAAAAAAAAAAAAAAACAATTAATGAACCAATATTGATACCTTATAATTGACTAAGATTCATAGTTTACAATAGAGTTAACTTATTATATAAAGTTCAATGGATTGTGTCAAATGTATGGTGTCCACTAATATACTATGTATAATATACACCAATACAGTAGCACTCAGAATATTTTCATTGCCCTAAAAATCTTGTCTGCTTCACCTCAAATAATTCTTTTAAGTTAACGCCACTGTGTGGTAAGAGCCCCTTCCTTCTCCAACCCCCCTTGACCTTTGTGGAAATGAAATGAACTTTTATCCTTCTGGCTCTTTTTCATTATTTGTTTATCTGTCTCCTACATTTGTAAGGTCTCTGAAGAGTCAGCCTCCTGGTCTCCTGATCAGCATCTTAAAGGTGAGTTTCAAGAATTAAATCCATCCTTACATGCAGATATAGCATTCAGATAGCAGCCTGATTTCTCTGACTTTGTCAGTTGCTAGGTTTTGGCCTTTGACACGTGGGGATCATGGATATCCCACACACACATACATATACACTTGGGAAGGGATCTAACTTGAAGAAGACTGAAATCCAGGAAACAGACTATCTGAGCATTTCTGCTCTAGGAGATGGGCTGAGAAACACAATTTTAGAGTGAGAGGGAAGGAGAATGGAATCGAGTGTCAACTCTTTAGGGAAATGTGTCCTAGTTCAATAGCTCACACTTTGGTTAAACATTCTCTTTCTTTTAACATAAAGGTCTCTAAGAATATATACAGACTATTTAGTGTAACCTTATTGTCCAAGTTGGGAAACTTTTGAAAGTAAACAGGAGCATTTTTTTTTCTTTTTAAGGAACAGAGCCCCGCTCTGTTGTTCAGTTTGGAGTGGCAGGGGCTCAGTCATAGCTGGCTACAGCCTTGAATTGCTGGGCTCAAGTGATCCTCCTTTCTTGGCCTCTCAAAGCACTGGGAGCATGAGCCATCATGTCTGTCAGAGCATGATTAATAACTATACTTGGGCAACAGGTGTAAATCAAGTCACACTGCTATTATTAGACCAAATGATTTTCTTGCCATTAATGTGGCATGCAGCAGTGTGGGAAGAGTGTGGGGCCCCAGGGTTCTCTCCTATCCTTCCCCACATGTGGATGCCTCTCCTAGGTACCTTCCAGTCTTGCCAAGTGGATCACTCTTGTACCTTTTCTTTCACTCTGAGTGTCCCCTTTTGCTTCTCCAGTGATTCACAATGCTTTCACCAAGAAGACTTACTCACAGATGGGTATTCCCCTGTACATTTTGATCCTCTCCTTGAGAACAACACATGTAGGCTGTTTTTAGTCTGCCACTAGAGAATGAGGCATCTCCAATCTGCCACTAGAACCGTGAGGTCATCCCTACTGCTACTGCAGACCTCCAGAGTCATCAAGGAGCTGCTTGGAGTCTGTGCATTGACACAGCACCAGAGAGCCAGGCACAGCAGAGACCCAGTGGCTTCCATTTTCTGTTCCTACCTGTATGTCTCTGAAGCTGTGCTCTAGGCTACCCATGTTTTTTAAAAAAAATTTTATTCTTGAGCAGACACATAGTTTTTCTGTGTAAGATAGGGAGAACACATTAGCCATGTTCTTTCTTCCTCCTAGGTTTAAAGGAGAGGGTTTTATGTGCTTATGCCCCACTTCCTTATCTCTGGACTAACCTCCATGACCCGCAGACACACCCCTTTCCACCCATCGCGAGGTGATCCCTTTTACTAGTTTTACTGCCTGCTGGTTACCCAGATGTGTCAGTGTTTCACACATATTTAGATCTATACTAAACATGTTCTTCTCTAGCTTGATTTTGCTTAACGTTATGTTCTTGTGATTCATCCTTGTTTTCTCATGTAGTTATAATTTGTTTCTGCTTCTGAAGAATATTCACTTTTATAGATATTACCAAAATATCTCTATCTATTCCACTATTGAAGGACATTTAAGTGGTTTACAATTTTTTTGTTTGTTTTTTTGTTTTTGAGACACAGTCTTACTATGTCACCCTCGGTACAGTGCTGTGGCGTCACAGCTCACAGCAACCTCCAACTCTTGGGCTAAAGCGATTCTTTTGCCTCAGCCTCCCAAGTAGCTGGGACTACCAGCGCCTGCCACACACCCAGCTATTTTTTTTGTTGCAGTTGTCATTGCTGTTTAGCTGGCGCGGGCCAGGTTCAAACCCGCCAGCCTGTTTGTATGTGACTGGCACTGTAACCACTGTGCTATGGGCACCGAGCCTGGTTTACAGTTTTATGAAACTACAGGGTTGCTATAGATATTCTTTTTTTTTTTTTTTTTTTTTGAGACAGAGCCTCAAGCTGTCACCCTGGATAGAGTGCTATGGCATCACAGCTCACAGCAACCTCCAATTCCTGGGCTCAAGCGAGTCTCTTGCCTCCGCCTCCCAAGTAGCTGCGACTACAGGCGCCGCCACAGCGCCCGGCCATTTTTGGTTGC
>CAUYON010197033.1:0-24765 GCA_963573935.1 Arctocebus calabarensis
CTTAAGTTAAAAAAAAAAAAAAAAAAAAAAAAAAAAAAACTCCTACATTCTCAAATAAGTCAAGCAAATTCACTATACATGAACAAGTATGTATTAGTTTTATTGTAAAGCAGGTAAAAAGGGATAAGATGCCAAGAAATAACTGTCTTTAAACTTTATTTCTCTATTTCATAACTCCATATATTTGAATGCAAAGTTTTCACATTTCTAAGAAAATTCCTGTTCCAATGACATTCCAATTCTAATCTTTTCCAAGCAACAAAACAAAATGAAAGCCTTCCCAATTTATTTTATGAAAGAGCAAGTTCATACTTTTGATGAGCAAAATTACATTGTGATCAACATCATTCACCAACTCATTACAAATTTTGAAAAATTCCAAAAGGAAAATTAAGATCATTTTTTTTCCTAAAGATCAATTTGTAAGTCACCCAAAAGTAACAGAAACACAAGATGGTTATACACTGGTGATTTCCCCAACATACTCAGGCCCCCACCCCCCACTGCTCTCTTCAAACACAGGGTAAAGAAACAACTAATTTCACACGGCTGGGAGAAGCTACTGGAAAGGGTTCTGGTCAGACACTGGCCCTGTCCCCGCAGCTATCCTGGCTGCAACTCTTGCCCATGCTCTCACTTCCTCATCTCTTAAAGCCTCTTCATACAGGCGTGGGAAGGATCTGGGATCATTCCCATTGATCCTGGCCACATACTCTAGGACTTTCATCTTGGTGGTTTCAGCATGGGCTCGGGGACCCCATAGGAACTCATAGCGCACAGGATTGCTGTACGGCACCTGCCGGTAAATCAGGTAACCTTCCTGCACCCAGTCCTGGGTGATGAGCTTCCGGGGCTCCCCATAGATGAAGTGCTCCCACCCTTCATGCACCCCCATCATACTCAGCGCTTGCCAGATGAAGACCTCTGGGGCGCGATTGCCCTCCAAGAAGATTAAGCCCAGGATGATTATCAGGAGGCCAACCTTGGGCAGGCCATGGAAATTATTCATCATACCATCATAAGTAAGGCCCAGGGAAGTGACAAGGACATAGCAGTGGTTGGCAGGATCCACTTCCTTCACGTCGACACCAAAGACCAGCTGCATGCAATCAGAGGCTTCCTTGAAGATCTCAGGAAAGTGATCTCCGTATTCTTGGATGACAATATTCAGCATTTCTTCCTTGGTGATGGGCTCCTTGATTCGATACTTGAGGAGCAAGAGATGAACCAAATTAGATGTCTTCTGTTCTAAGGCGTGTCGCAGCAAAGGCTCTGGGTTTGCTGGCTCCTGCGAAGTGCTTGGCTCCCCCTCTTGTCTGCTGGGACTCTCATCACATTGGCTCCTTGGAGTGGAAGCCAGGCCAGTGGGCAAGAAGGAGGCTCCCTGAGGACTCTGGGGAGGACTCGGTGCTGCAGCAGCTGGCACCTCCTCCAGGATGCCCGGGATCACAGCAGAAGCAGCGGCAGCCGCCGCCTCCTCCTGAGCCCTTTGACCCTGTGCAACCACCAGGCTCTGCAGGACTTCCTCAAGTGTGCGGCGCTGATTCCTCTGGCTGCGAGACATGATAGCACTGGACAGGGACAGCAAGCAGGACTGCGAGTAGGAGCTAAGTGATGGGGACACACAAGGCTGGGGAGAGAGGGAGTGTGTCAGTGATTTTAGATGGTGTTCAGGGGGCTCCCGTTCTCCTGCTTTGCCTGTCCCCTGAGCACCTGCAAGACCAAGTGGGATGGCTCCTGGAGGGCAGCTGCCTGGCAGAGTGTGAGGTTCCAGGGCTGACAGTGAGTGGGTGGTGCCAGGCACTGTGGGGTCTCCTCAGTCCTGAAGAGGACAGGGCCCTTGGCACACATTCAGGGTGGGCATCTCACCTGGACTCTGGGCACTGCCTAGGCCTCCTGTGCTCCTTGACCCGAGGACACTGTTTCAGACCAAGGTCTCACTGTATGTTCCTGGAGCCCATGAAAGAGGAAGTGAGGGTCACTCAGGGGGGCAGATAGAGAGTCCTGGGACCCCCAGCACAGTCAGGAGGGTGGGCTGGGCTCTGGGGGTTCCCTACTGTCTGGGGGTGGATGGCCCCCTCCGTGCTCACTCAGGACCCTCACCTATCTCCTGTGGGCCCTGCACCCCATCCCTCTGCTGGCCTGAGAAACTCTCAGAGCAAGGGCTCACATCCTGATGTGCAGCAGAAGGCAGTGTGTGGGCCCCACAACTCCCAGTGATGACTGCAGAGCCTGGATCCAAACTGTTCTGGGGTGGGAGTTCCCTCATGCGCTTTAATTGTGTCAGTGCCAGGACCAAGACCCCTGCTAACTTGACATCATCCCTGAGCTCAAGCCAAGCTCTAACTCCTAAGAATATCCCTTACCCCAGGAAGGTAAGAATGAGAGTTTGCCATAAGCTGCTGCTCCAACCTGGGTCCTCAGGGGGCTAGTTACAGAGAAGCCAGACTCTGTGGGGTCCTTTCTTTTCTGGGGTGGGTAAATACTTTCAGTCCTCACTAAGGGTGCTCAGCTTGACTTCTGAAAATACCTGGGACTTCTCTGTCAGCTTATGTGAGGCTGTGCAACTCAAAACAAGGTCCTCTCCTCCCTGACACCCTTCCCAGGTAGAAGTCTAGGGCCAGCACATCTGGTCACCATGATTGGGTCCTTCCGGGGCCAACAACAAGGTCACAAGGTGGACCAGCTCTATCAGGGGTAGGAGGTCCCCTCAGCCACCCCTGTCTTCATCTTAATGCCTGGCAGGCAATGCTCATCTGGGGCTTCGACCCTCAGTCTAAGGTTCTAACCAGCCTCACACCCTCAAGGCAGTGGTGGGGAAGCATCACCTCTTATCACTCTGTCTGGAGCTTCCAGGGCTGACAGTGGGAACGCGGTGGGTTTCTGTGGGGCCTGCATTGTTTTGGACTGGAGTATATTCAGTTCCCCCTCAAACCAAAGTGTTGGTCTCATGCCCCAGAAGCAGAAGTGTGGATGCACCATATTTGGCCATCCTGTCCAGGGTCTTCCAGGGCTGAAAACAGGGGCAAGATTGAGCCCCTCTGGGATCCTGGGCCTCTGTCCTCCTCTTGACTACCAGCAGCGCCTGGGTAGCTCCCTCTGTTCACCCAAGGATGTGTTCATTGTACAAAGTCCCTACTCTCTCTTAGACCTGTAGGTGGCTGTCATGGCCCATGTGCCTGGCCACCTTGCACAAGGTATCCCCAGGTTGAGGATAGGGGCAGGAATCTGTATAGTTCATGCCCATCTTGGACTAAGGCTCCTTTCCCTCCTTATCTGTGTGTCCTCATCTTGGTGCTTGGCACAGCCAGTGTCCTTTCTGATCACACACCAAAGCTCTCACTTCTCTTACCTGGGGCTTCCCAGGGTTGCTAGCAGGGGCAAGGATGGATGGTGGGGCCCCATATTGGATCCTGCGGAGCCTGAACTCACCATCTAGGGCCCTGAGTCTTCCCGGGTCATGACAGGCTCTGATTGCTAGAGTCCAGTGAGGAAGAAGTTGGTGGAAGAGGGAGGGAGGTGGGAAGGTGGAGGGGGAGAGGGAGGGTTGGGGGAGGTAGGGGAGGGGGGAAGGGAAGGGAAAGGGAGGAGGAGGGAGAGGAAAGGAGGAGAAAGTGAGGGGAGAGAGGAAGATGAGGGGAGGTGGAGGTTAGGGGACAGAGAGGGGTGAAGGGAGGCTTTGGGGAAGGGGAGAGGGAGGGGGAGGGAGGGTGGAGGAGGAAGGAGAGGGGGAAGAAAGGGGTGGGGTGGGAAGGTGGGAGGTGCAGTGAGGGGGAGGTAGGGGAGGGGAGGGGGAGTGAGGAGAAAGAAAGGGGTGAGGGGAGGTAGGGGAATAAGAGGGAGGGGGAGGAGGAAGAAGATAGGGGAGGTTGAGGGTAGGGAGAGGGCAGAGGTGGGGGAAGGGAGGGATAGAGGAGAGATGGAGGTAGGGGAGGGAGAGGGGAGGAGGGAAGGAGAGAGGAGTAAAAGGGATGGGTGAAGGAAGCGGGGGGAGAGGTAGCATTCAAGGATGGACTGTTAGGCCTCTCACTGCTCCCTTAGGGCTCTGCTCTCCATGGCCTGGAGTTGCCCCAGGCCACACCAGGCTCTGACTCTCAGGCCCCTGAGGAAAAGCTTGGGGGAGGCACTCAGCCTCACACGTGTGTCCCTGACCAGCCGGAGATGGATTATTGGGGTCCCTTTTCCTAGGGTGGGGGCCTCCTCCATCCTCCCTCAGTGTCTCACTTTCACTTCTGACAGAGCTGGGCCCTTTACACATCCAGATTTCAAGCCTGGAACTCAGAACAAGACCTTTGTCTTTCTCAGCCCCCCAGGTTTGTTGGTGGAAGTCACATCTGGAACAACCCCCCCACCTATGGGGCTTTCCAGGGGAGGCAGAGGGGCTGAATGGGTTGGAGGATTGGACAAAAATAAACTGTGGGGCTGCTATGGATGTAGCAGGGCCTCTCTCTTTTCCCTTAGGGCTCACCCTCTTCAGCCCCAAGTCACCCCAGGTTTCAACAGGCTCTGACTCCCTCAGTCTCCTGAGGAAAAGCTTGGGAGAGGGGCTTGGCCTCACACGTGGGTCCCAGGGTGGCCCAGGGCCCATAGCAGGGTGAGTATTGGATTATTGGGGGTCCCTCTACTTGGGGTGGGGCCTCCTCAGTCCTTCCTCAGCACCCCACCTTCATTCATGACAGAGCTGGGCCCTCTCCCCTCTGCAATGTGAAACCCGGAACTCCGAACAAGTCCCTCCCCTCTGTTAGCCCCTCACCCAGAAGTCTGTGAACGTCACATCCGGTCCTAACCTCCGCCACACATGGGGCTTCCTAGGGCTGACAAAGGAGGGGAACAGGATGGGGGACGGCAGAAATGGGGGAAAGGTCAGAGACGAGGATGGACTGTGGGCCTCTCACTCCTCCCTTAGGAACCAGCCCTCTATGGCCCTGAGTGACCCTGGGTCTCGCCAGATTCAGACTCCTACAGTCCCCTGAGGAAAACGGGGGAGGAGCTCAGCCTCACACGTGGGTCCTGGGGTGGCCCAGGGTCTACAGAAGGGTGAGAAGTGGATTATTGGGGTCCCTCTACCTGGAGTGGGGCCTCATCAGTCCTCCCGTAGTGCCTCACCTTCACTCGCAACAGAGCTGGACCCTCTCCCCTCAGCGATGTGAAACCCGGAACTCAGAACAAGTCCCTCCCATCTGTCAGCCCCCCACCAGGAAGTCTGTGGACGTCACATCCCGTCCCAATCCCCCACATATGGGGCTTCCCAGGGCTGACAGAAGGGGAACAGGATGGGGGGAGGGGGTAATGGGGTTAAAGGTCAGAGACAAGGATGGACTGTGGGGCCTCTCACTCCTCCCTTATGAACGGCCCTCTATGCCCCTGACTGGCCCAGGTCTCACCAGATTCAGACTCCCACAGTCCCCTGAGGAAAACTTGGGGGAGGGGCTCAGCTTCACACATGGGTCCCGGGGTGGCCCAGAGTCTACAGAAAGGGTGAGAACTGGATTATTGGGGTCCCTTTACTTGGGTGGGGGCCTCCTTAGTTCTCCCTCAGCATCTCACCTTCAATTCTGACAGAACCGGGTCCTCTCCCCTCTGCAGATCTGAAGCCCGGAACTCAGAACAAGGCCCTCACCTCCATCAATCAGTCCCCTAGGTGGAAGTCCGTAGATGTCACATCCGGCCCCAGCCCCCACACATACGGGGCTCCCCAGGGCTGATGGGGCGGGAGTAACAAGATTAGGGGGATGGGGGCGAGGGTTCAGGAATAAGGCTAGAGTGTGAGGCTGCTATGGGGATTAGCATGGCCTCTCTCTCTCCTCCCTTAGGGCCTGCCCTCGATGGCCCTGAGTCACCCTGGGTCTCCACAGGCTCTGACTCCCACAGTCCTCCAAGGAAAAGCTTGGGGGAAGGGGCTCAACCTCACAAGTGGGTCCCAGGGTGGCCCAGGGCCCACAGCAAGGCGAGTATGGGATTATTGGGGTCCCTTTACCTGGGGTGGGGTCTCCTCAGTCCTTCTTCAGCACCCCACCTTCACTCATGACAGAGCTGGGCCCTCTCCCCTCCACAATGTGAAACCCGGAACTCCGAGCAAGGCCCTCCTCTTTGTCAGCCCCCCACCCGGAAGTCTGTGGACGTCATATCCCTTTCCAACCCCTCCACGTATGGGGCTTCCCAGGGCTGACAGAGGGGGAAACAGGATAGGAGGAGGGGGAAATGGGAGAAGGGTCAGAGACAAGGATGGACTGTGCGGCAGCTATAGGGATGTAGCGGGGCCTCTCACTCCTTCCTTAAGAACTAGTCCTCTGGCTTGGCACCTGTGGCTCAACGGGTTAAGGCGCCAGCCATGTACACCTAAGCTGGCAGGTTCGAATCCAGCCCAGGCTCGCCAAACAACAATGGTGGCTGCAACCAAAAAAAAAAAAAAATGGCCAGGTGACTCAGTGCCTGTGGCTCAATGGGCTAAGGCGCCAGCCACCTACACCTGAGCTGGCGGGTTCGAATCCAGCCCGGGCTCGCCAAACAACAATGGTGGCTGCAACCAAAAAAAAAAAAAAAAAGAACCAGTCCTCTATGGCCCTGAGTGGCCCCAGGTCTCACCAGGCTCTGACTCCCACAGTCCCCTGAGGAAAACTTGGGGGAGGGGCTTAGCCTAAGACATGGGTTACTGGGTTCCCTCTACTTGGGTGGGGGCCTCCTTAGTCTTCCCTCAGGGTCTCACCTTCACTCCTGACAGAACTGGGTCCTCTCTCCTCTGCAGATCTGAAGTCCAGACCTCAGAAGGCCCTCACCTCCGTCAGCCTCCTAGCGGAAATCTGTGGATGTCACATCCGGCCCCAGCCCCCCACACATACGGGGCTCCCTAGGACTTATGGGGTGGGAGGAACAGGATAGGGGGTGGGGGCGTGGTTTCAGGAATAAGGCTGGAGTGTGGGGCTGCTATGGGGATGTTGTGGGGGCCTCTCTATCTCCTCCCTTAGGGCCTGCCCTCTATGGCCCTGAATCACCCTGGGTCTCAACAGGCTCTTACTCAAGCTTGGGGGACTGTGGAAGTCAGGGCTCACAGCTCTGATTGTGGGAGTCAGAGCTCACAGTACGGGATTATTTGGGCCCCTCTACCTTGGGTGCGGACCTCCTAAGTCCTCCCTCAGTGTCTCACCTTCACTCCTGACAGAACCAGGTCCTCTCGTCTCTGTTGATCTGAAGCCCAGAACTCAGCACAAGGACCTCGCCTCTGTCAGCCCCCTATGCGTAAGTCTGTGGACGTCACATCCGGTCCCAACCCCACACGTACAGGGCTTCCCAGGACTGACGGGGGTGGGGTGGGGAACAGGATGGGGTGAAGGTTCAGGAAAAAGGCTGGACTTTGGGGCAGCTATGGGGATGTAGCAGGGGTCTCTCACTCCTCCCTTAAGGACTCACCCTCTTTGGTCTTTTGTCACTACCATTCTCGACAGGGTCTGACACCCACAGTCCTTTGACTAAGAAGTTGGGATTAGGGAGGTACAAGGGATAGTGGAGAAGCATGGACTGTGGGCCCCATATGGGGATATAGCAGAGCCTCTCAGTCCTCCCTTAGGGCCCCGCCCTCTATGGCCCTGAGTCACCCCGGGTCCCACCAGGCACAGTGGTCAGCTTCGCAACTCTGCCTTGGATCTTCCAGGGCTGACACCAGGCCGGAGATGGATCCTTTGGGTTTCTTATGCTCTGAGGCAAATGGATCCCTCAGTCCTCACTCATGACAGCCCTCAGCTTGGCTCCTGGCTCCTTGACTAAATGCTCCTTGGAAAATGTCCTCTTCCTTCCACCTCTGAGGATTTGTCCAGCTGCAAACCTTTTAAAAAATGATGCAAAGTCCCAGGCTACATGCTAAATGGGGAACTGTTGCATCCGTGACCAATGTTGAGTAGTGATATATGTAATGTCCTTTTTTTCAAATGTCTTCTGTATCTATGTTTTGTACAATTTTTTTTAACTTCCATTGTTTAAGCTTTTTACTTTAGCAATCTATCATACTTGGAAAAATGTCTATTTTATACACATTTTCAAAAAATTGCATTTTGTTAATTATCTCTATGGTTATCTATTTCATTGTTTCTGCATTCATTTGTATTATTATTTTATTTTATTTTTTATTGTCTTTATTATTAAATCATAGCTGTGTACAATAGTGCAATCAAGGGGTACAATGTGCTGGTTTTATATACAATCTGAACTATTTTCCTCAAACTGATTATATTTGTATTATTTTTTATCTTCTACCAAGTTAAGTTTCATATGGTATTTATTCCATAGTTTCTTGAACTATGCAGATGTTTTAATTTTTTTAAAAAATTCTAATATAGAATTACTTAGGCTCTACATGCAATTAGTGTTATGTAGCTTTATGTGTATGAGTATTAGCTGTCTATTTTAAATTGCACCCGAACATTATGGACACCCTGTATATCCCCAATCAACGGGGTATAAAATTATTTTTGAGAAAACTAAAAAGAGTGATAGAAATGTCACTAAGTGACTAGTGATAGTATGTCACTAAAAGGAGGCTTCAGGGGCCAAAGGCATTATGTTTTATTATTATTACTAGTTATAAAAGAAACTTAAACATATTTAAATGATGTTAACAGAGTTGGGTTTATTGCAGGAATGCAAAGAAGTTTAATACTAGAAGCTCAATCAATATAACTGGCCATGTGTAATGGTTAAGGATTGTCTAGGCAAATAGAAACTCTGTAAATATCTAATACAGAGGGCATTCAACGAAAGGTACCAATTATACAAGTCATGGAGAAGCCAAACAAGGGAGAGCTGGAGAACCCAATAATTAGCCATATGAGGATGTCAATCTCACCTCTAGGTGGGAAGGATAGAGAGAGGAGATTCATGTTAATAGAACTTACTTATTAGGTGAACAGGACTTGGAATCATAGTGGGACTATCTGATGATGGCTACATCCATGGACAATGTACGCATTGAAGGTGAAGCCACCTGATGCAGAAGGAGAAAAACCTCTACTTCCTCTATCTTCCTGAACCAAAATGTTGGTGACCCTAGGAGATGTAGCCAGCAGGAGTTAAATCCTGTATATTGGAGAGCAGAGGAGGAGAAAATGAAAGATAGATCTTGGAGCAAATAGTCCCACAATAATGCTCAAGTGACATTTGACTTCTGCAATTACAAGAGGTGTTCAATATGACTTGTATTCATCTTTAGTTATCGACATATATTGAGTATTATGATTTTAATAGTTTTTTTTTCCTTTCTTAAAATGTGTATAATTTTATTGGCACCCTCTGTATACATAGCACATTTTCTTAATCCTCTCATCAGTTGATGGACATTTAGGCTGATTTTATATTTTTATGATTGCGAATTGTGTTGTGACAAATGTACAAGTACATATATCTTTTTTAAAAAATTCAGTTTAGTATGAGACTACAGATGATTAGGTTACATTGCTTGCAATTTGTTAGGTAAAGTCCAAGTTGTAGATGTACCCCTCCCCCAGAAGGTGTGCCATAAACCCCTACATTGTACCTGTTAGGTGAGAGCACACCAATCCCTCTTTCCCCTTCTCCCCACTTACTCCATCCTCCCTACCTGAGTTTAATTGTGTTTTTTTTCTTGTATGAGCATGTATTTGTTCATATACTGGTTTCATATTAGTGTTGTGTGCATTAGATTGTTGCTTTTACTTTCTTGTGATACTTTACTAAGTAGAATGTTCTCCAACTCTATCCAGGTTAATACAGAAGATGTAAAGTCTCCACAGATATTTTTTGATATAATGATTTCTTTTCCTCTGTGTAGATACCCAGTACTGGGATTACAGGATCAAATGACAGAGCTATTTTTTCTTTGAGACATCTCCATACTGATCTCTGTAGAGGCTATGCTAATTTGCATTCCCACTAACAATGTATAAGTGTCTCCTTTTCACCACATCCACCCTAACATCTATTGTTTTTTTTTCTTTACCTTTTAATAATGGCCGCTCTACGCTGGGTAGTTTGTTCATGCCTATAATCCTAGCACTTTGGGAGGCCGAGGTGGGCCTGAATCACCTGAGCTTAGGAAGTTCCAGACCAGCCTGAGCAAGAGCAAGACCCTGTCTGTTCTAAAAATAGAAAAACTACTTGGTCATTGTGACAAGCACCGGTAGTCCCAGCTATGTGAGAGGCTGAGGCAGGAGTATCAGTTGAACCCAGGAGTTTGAGGTTGCTGTGAGCTAAGCTGAGGCATGGCACTGTAGCTTGGACAACAGAGTGAGACTTTGTCTCACAGACACAAAAAATAATGGCCATTCTAATTGGAATAATATTGTATCTCATTATGGTTTTAATTTGCATTTTCCTCATTACAGTAAATTTATACAAAATTATGTTTAATAAAAATTGACATACATTCCTAATAAAAAGAAGTAGTAATCTCAGAGTATAAAATTTATATTAATGAGTCCATGCTGATAAATAAATTACTGAATAAACAAGAGACCAATCTCCTCTACAGAAGAATTAGAAAACATTTATGTAGATACTCCATACTTTTGCAATGTTTGCTGGGCATAGTGACTTTCTTCCAAAGAAAGTACAGTGTAACAAAGGGAGAAATGAGTAACTATATGAAAAACGCTACTCTACCAGGCAATCAAGATTAACATCAATAGTGATAAGTCACTGTTGATAGTATATCTTTGGTATGATGTCATGAGAATAGCAATTTACCTCTGTGGTCTTCCCCTCCCCAAACTCATAATCCCAATATGATCATGACAAAGTCATCATCAAAGTTCCAAGAGAGGAGCATCCTACAGTATGCCTGACTACTACTCCTCAAAACTTTCAAGGTCAGCAAAACGAAGGAATGCCTGAGAAACTGTCAGAGCTAAGAGGAGTCAAAGAAGGCTTAATGGCTAAATATTATGTAGAATCCTGGATGGGATCATGGAAAAGAAAAATAACCTTAAATATCAAGTAAGGAAATCTAAAAAAAGTGTGGACTTTTATTAATAACATTTTATCATTATTGGTTCATTAGTTGTGACAAATGTACATTAAGAGATATTAATTAATAGAGGAAACTGAGTGTGGGTCTTGTGAGAATTCTCTCTACTATCTTTGCAATTTTTCTGTAAATATACCATTATTCTAAAACAAAAAGCTTGTTAAAAAATGGAAAAGAAAAGTTAGCCCACTAGATAAAGGATATGAATAGACAACGGAAGCAAATATTATATACACAGTATAGGAAGAAAAATGGAAAACTTGTGCTCTGAAATTATGAATAAGACAAGGATTCCTCCTATCACTGTTTCTGTTCAATATTTTGACAGAAATACTGTGCAATGCAATAATGAAAAACAGAAATAAAATAGATAGGAATCCTAAAATAAGAAATGAAGTAAGTGTCCATGATTAATAGATGATTAGACTATGTGTAAAGAAAATACAAAAATAGTAAAGTTAAGCTGTGCAATCAATAAAAGTGAATTTTATGTTTGCTAGGCATAAAATCAATATGCAAAAAGTGAACTTTGTTTCTTCAGCAACAAACAGTGTAAAATGAAAATGAACACTTGTAACTTATCATACCAAAATAGCAAATATTTAAGAGTAAATCTAGACAAAGAACATTTTAAGAACTTTATGGAAAAATATAAAATGAATATTTAGATAAATTAATGAACATCTAAATAAAAGTAAATGATAATATGATCATAGATATGAAGATTCAGTTGCGTAAGTAAACATGTTAGTTCTCCTTAGCCTACAGATTGACTACAATCTAAATAAGAAGTCCCAAAGGCTTTGTGGGTAAACGTGTGTGATTACATGCATGTCTATGTGAAATGTGACCCAATGATTCTAATGTTAAAATTGACATACAATAGGCCAAGCATAGCTAAGACAGTCTTGAAGTAATAGAAGATAAAAGCAGTTACCCTACCAGAAGAATAAGAATTATTAAAATGCAACAGTAATTAAGTTTGTGGTATGCCTGCAGTGGTTGACAAGTAAACCAATAGAACTAAATGGAGTACTCTTGAAACAGACATGCTTATATATGGACCCTTGATTTATGAAAAGGTGTAACTGCAGAGCAGCAGGGAAGAACAGGATTATTAATAAATGACAGTGAAACAATTGGATCTCCATGTAGAAAACCAAATGCAACTAGAATTCTTCTGTAGCTACACAATAACCAGTTGTAGAGGGATTAAAGATGTATTTAAACATTTTTTTGATAAAAAGTTTCAAAATACATAAAATTATATTGAATAGTGAAATTAGTCTATCAGTATGGGTCAAATAGGGCTTTGATAGTGCTGGAGGGGAAGGACTGGAAGAGGCTGGGGACATCAGTCAGTACCACAAAGGATGGGGATGACAGGAGTTGGGAAGAGAGAGAGGAAGTGGCAGCTCCTTCTGCCCTTTTCCTGTGGTGCAGTGGCTCTGGCCACTCCATTTATTTGGCTCATTTCAAGATGTCCAGCCGATCTTGCTCTTTCTCATAAATCCCTGTCTGTAGACTCTCGCCAATGGATTCTGAGTACTTGTGAAGCAAAGGAGGGGTATCTCTCCTTCCTGAGGTCAGAGGTACTCTAAAGGTGGAGAGGACAAGTATCATGGGATGACATTGAACTCAATCCAAGTGGACAGGGTCCTCTGGAGACATCAGTGGGAGAGCTTGCCCCACCAGCACAGGAACTGCCACCAGTCTGGGGAGGATTCTCCTAACAGTGTCTTTCACAGAGCAGAAGTTTTTGATTTTAGTAATATAGATTAATCTAATGTCTAACTTATCATTTCTTTCATTCATGAGTCATACTTTTGGTGTTATATACAAGAAGTTGTTGCCATACTGTAGTGCACCTTGATTTTCTTCCGTGTTGTCTTCTAGAAACTTTATATAGTATAACCTCCATAGCTGAGCACCTCCCCATACCTCTTTAATGTATCAGCATGGTGGGCCTAGTTCCTTATGTTTCCAACCTCTGTATGTTGACCAGTTTGTCATAGTCCCTTGGGTGGTCAAAGTTCTACTGTAGTTTTGTGCTTTAAATTTAGGTCTATGATTCATTTCAATTAAACTTTGTGAGAGATGCAGAGCAAGTGTCTCCTTGCTGAGGTCAGGAGTACTCTGAATGGGAGAAGAAAGGAAATAAGGAATTGACCTTGAGCTAATTCCAAGTGACCCGGGGGCATTCAGGGATGCCAGTGGGAGGGCCTGTCCCACCAGCACGTGAACTACCACCTGTCTGGAGAGGTGTATTGGGGAAGTATCTTAATGAGGACCTTTTACCATCAAAATGGGATTTGGAGTTGCTTGGAAAGGCTTCAGGTTGGCAGTCAGTCTCTGAATGAGAGTGGGGATCCCCCAAAATGCAGCCACAGGGTGATGGGCTAAGGGAGCCCTGTAGGAATGAGGATGTCATGCTGATCCACAAGGACATAATTCTCAGATCTTCACTGTGAAAATATGGTGGCATTCGTGGAGGTAAAGCCCACAAAATTTGCCCCTTAAGACTGCCACCCCAGGTAGTTTATCATTTGTACTACCCCACACTTCAGAAATTCACTAAAATCACCATTTTACCAGTTTTTGGCTCTCTCAGCTTTTGCTCCAGGTAAGCCGATATCGTCAGTGCCTTTTTTGTGTGCACCCATATTTCCACATTTTGGGTTAGTGGTTTGCCCTGTAACCTCAGTTCTTTGATGTGTAAAAGAAAAATAATTGATTTTTCAGTTTGTCAAATATTTTCTTCTTGTAAGGATGGGATCATCAACTTACAACTGTGTAACTTTTTTGGTGGTTATTTATTATATATACCCAATTTGTCAGAGTCTACTGTTAACATTTTGCTACCTCATTTATTCATTTATTTTTTCATGTATACATTAACATTTTGTTACTTCATTTTAAATGTAGAAACCTGGCTCAGCGCCTGTAGCACAGTGGTTACAGTGCCAACCACATACACTGAGGGTGGCAGGTTCGAACCCAGCCCAGGCCAGCTAAACAATAATGACAACTGTAACAGCAGCAACAAGAACAAAATAGCCAGGCTTTTTGGTGGGCACCTGTAGTCTCAGCTAGTTTGGAGGCTGAGGCAAGAGAATCACTTAAACCCAAGAGTTTGAGGTTGCTGGGAGCCATGACACCATAGCACTCTACCGAGGGTGACATAGTGAAACTCTGTCTCAAAAAAAAAAAAAAAGAAAAAAAAGAAATGCAGAAACCTCACCTCTCTTCATGTTCCTTTGCCTCTGCTCACTTATGATATGATTGTCTTAAATCTTTCTTATACAAACCTTTAAAGCTTTTCAGACAGTATTATAATTTTTGCTCCAATTTTCAAACATAAATTAGAAAATTCAAGAGGACAAAGAAAGTCTGTTGCATTTATCCACATTTTTGTTTACTACTATTTCTCTTTCTTCCTGATGTTCCAATTCCCTGTACCCCTTTTATCATTTTCTATTTAGGGAAATTCCCCTAGCCATTATTTTAGGGTAGATCTCCTGGTGACAAATTCTATTAGGCTTCTATAATCTGAGACTGTCTTGATTTCATCTTCATTTCTTAAAAATAGTTTTACTATTTGTAGGGTTTTATGTTAACTGTTCTCTTCTTTCTGCACTTGAAATGTGTTTTACTACTCCCTTCCAGCTTCCATGGTTTCTACTGAAAAAAGTCCAGTCATTCCAATTATTTTCCCTCATCATTTCTCCCTTGCTGCTTTCAGGATGTTTTTCTTTGTCTTTAATTTTCGGAAGTTTGCCTATGATGTATCCTGACGTAAATTTCTTTGACTTTTTCCTCTCTGGATTCACTCAGCTTCTTGAGTTTTTAGGGTTAAAAAAATGAATTGTTTTGAAAATGAATTTTGAAAACATTAGAGGAGTACAAATGTTTTTGGTTACATGGATTACTTTTGCAATGCTTGAGTCATGGCTCTAAAGTGTGCCCATCACCCAGATTGTGCCCATTGTACCCATTAGGTAGGTTTTAGACCTTCCTTTCCTCTTCTCTCCTCCCTGCTTGATTTGTGTTGAGTTTTGCTTTCCTCTGTGCACATGTATGCTTATCAATTAGTTCCAACTTAATAGCAGATACTATTCTTTAGATACTTCACTTAGAATAATTGTCTCCAGCTCTGAAAATTGTTGTGGAAGGCATTAATTTATCTTTCTTCATGGCTGAGTAGTACTCCATGGTATACATATACCACATTTTATTAATCTACTCATGAATAGATGGGCACTTGGCTTGATTCTGCATTTTTGCAATTGTGAATTGTGCTGCAATAAACATTTAACTACAGGAGTCTTTTTGATAAAAGACTTCTTTTCCTTTAGGTAAATGTCCAGTAATGGGATTGCTGGATGGAATGGTAGGTCTACTTTTAGTTCTTTGAGGGATGCCCATACTGTTTTATATATATTGTTGTACTAATTTGCAATACCACCAACAGTGTATACGTGTTTCTTTCTCTCTACATCTATGCTAGCATCTGTTGTTTTTTGACTTTTTCTTTTTCAGATTAATTCAAGGGTACATACCATTAGATTACATTGTTTGTGTTTGTTAGATAGCATCTGAGTTGTAGTTGAGTTCTTCACTCAGGAGGATGCCATATAGCCCTACATTGTACCCATTAGGTGGGAGCTTACCAAGTCCCCTTCCCCCACTCTCCATCCCCTATGCTTGAATTTAATTGTGTTTTTCCCTCATGTGGTCCTGTAGTTGTTCATCTACTACTTTCGAATTTGTACTGAGTACATGGGATGCTTGCTCTTCCATTATTGAGGTACTTTATACCTCAAGGAGAATGAGAATGTTCTTCAACTCCATCGAGATAAATACAAAAGCTGTAAAGTCTCTATCTTTTTAATGGCTGAATAATATTCCATGGTATATATGTGTGTGTATATACCACATTTTTTTTACATACACACACACAGAGCACAGTTTATTAATCCATCCATGGACTGATGGGCGCTTGGGTTGTTTCCACATCTTTATGATTGTTAAGTTTTTGGACTTTTTAACAAAAGTCACTCTAACTGGGTTAAGGTGATATTGCAGTTTCTGCATTTTACTGATGATTAGTGACACTAAGCATTTTTTTTTTTTGAGACAGAGTCTCAAGCTGTCACCTTGGGTAGAGTGCTGTGGCATCACAGCTCATAGCATCCTCAAACTCTTGGGCTTGAGTGATTCTGTTGCCTCAGCCTCCTAAGTAGCTGGGACTACAGGTGCCCACCACAATGCCCAGCTGTTTTTTGCTTGTAGTTGTCATTGTTTTTTTGTGGGTCTGGGCTAGATTCAAAACCACCAGCTCTGGTGTATGTGACTGGTGCCCTAGCTGCTTGAGCTACAGGCGCTGAGCCTCTAAGCATTTTTTTCATATGCTAATTTGTCATTTGCCTTTCTTCTTATGAGAAGCTTCTGTTCATTGCTCTTGTTCACTTTTTAATCAGATTGCTGGCTTTCTTTTGCTTGATTGAATGTATACTTTCCGAATGTTTTCTCCCATTCTTTAAGTTGTTTTTTTGCACTGTTGATTATTTCCTTAGCTATACAGAAGCTTTTAATCAAATCCCATGTATTTATTTTTGTTGCTGCTGCAGTTGGCACTGGGGTCTTAGTCATAATTCTTTGCCTAGGCTGATATGTAGAAGAGTTTTTCCTACATTTTATTCTAGAATTCTTATGGTTTCATGCCTTATGTTTAAGTCTTTTACACATTTTGAATTAGTTTTGTGAGTGGTAAGAGATCCAGATCCTGTTTCATTTTTCTGGGTGTGGTTATCCAATTTTCTCAACATCACTTATTGAATAGGGATTCTTTTCCCCAGTGTGCACTGTTGTCTTCTTTATCAAAGATCAGTTGGCATATAGGTTTTATATCTGGGTTCTTTATTCTGTTGGACTGGTCTGTGTTGCTATTTTTGTACCAATACCGTGCTGTTTGGTTACTGTAGCCTTATAGTATAGTTAGAAGTCTGATATTATGATGCCTCCAGATTTGTTCATTTTGCTTAAGATTGTTTTGGCTATTTGGGTTATTTCCTGTTTTCAAACAAAGTATAAAATTATTTTGTCTAGATCTGTGAAGTATGACATTGGTATTTTGATAGGTACTACATTGAATCTGTGAATCACTTTGGCTAGTATGAGTATTTTAACAATGTTGATCTACTGATCCATAAGCATGATAGATTTTTTTTTCCATTAGTTTGTGTCATCTATGATTTCTTTCCTCAGTGTTTCACAGTTCTCCTTGTAGAAATCTTTTACTTCCTTGGTTAAATATATTCCAAGTACTTTATTTTCTTTGTGGGTATTATGAATGGTATTGAGTCTTTGATTTGACTCTCAGCTTGACTGTTATTGGTATATAGAAATGCTACTTATTTATGTACATTGATTTTGTAAACTGAGATTCTGCTGAGTTTATTTATCATTCCAGGCATCTCTTGATGGAATCTTTGGGGTTTTCTAGATGCAATATCATATCATTAGCACAAAGTGATTACTTTGAACTCCTCTTTCCCAATTTGGATACCCTTTATTTCTTTCTCTTGCCTTATTGCTAATTTTAGGATTATGTTGAATAGAAGTGGTGACACTGGGCACCCTTTGCTTGTGCCAGTATTTAGGTTAAATGTTTTCAACTTTTCCCCATTCAACATGATGTTGGCTGTGGGTTTGTCACATACGGCTTGTATAATTTTGAGATGTTCCTTCTATGCCTAATTTGTTTAGGACCTTTTTTTTCATGAAAAGGTGCTGGGTTTTGTCAAATGCTATTTCTGCATCTATTGATATGATCGTACATCTTTGGTTTTGTTTCTGTGTATGTGCTGAATCAGATTTATTGATTTACATGTGTTAAACCATCCTTGCATCCTGGGATGAAGCCTACTTGGTCATGATGGATTTTTCTTTTTTTAACATACTGTTGAGTTCAGTTTTTCTGGTATTTTATTGAGGATTTTTGCATCTATATTCATAAGGGATACTGGTCTGCAGTTTTCTTTTTGTGTGTCCTTATAGCTTTGATATCAAGGTGATACTGGTTTCATAGAATGAGTTTGGGATAATTCTGTCCTCCTTTGTATTATTGAATAGGCTAGAACTGGTGGCTCACACCTGTAATCTTAGCACTCTGGGAGGCTGAGGCAGGTGGATCACTTGGGGTCAGGAGTTTGAGACCAGTCTGAACAAGAGTGAGACCCCCATCTCTACTAAAAAAAAAAAAAATTAAGCAGGCATTGTGGCAGGCACCTCTAATCCCAGCTACACAGGAGGCTGAGGTAGGAGAATGGCTTGAGCCCTAGAGTCTGAGGTTGCTGTGAGCTATGATGCTATGGCACCCTAGCCTGGGGCAACAGAGTGAGACTGTCTCAAAGGAATCAATAATATGGAATAATTTCTGTGGTGTGGGTATCAGCTTTTCTTTGTAGGTCTGGTAGAATTCAGCTGTGAATCCATGTGGTCCATGGCTTTGTTTTTGTTGGAAGATTTTTTTATTACTGCTTAAATATCATTATTGGTCTACTCAGGAGTTCTGTTTCTTCCTGATTGAGTCTGGGAGGTTGTATGTTTCCAGGAATTTGTCCATTTCCTCCTTGTTTTATAGTTTTTGTGCATAGAGATTTTCATAATATTGACAGATGATGCTTTGTTTCTCTGTAGTATTAGCTGTAATATTCTCTTTTTCAATTTTGATTGCACTTATTTGGGCCCTTTCTCTTTTATTCCTGGTTAATCTAGCAAGAAGTCTGGGGATTTTTTTTTATCATTTTAAAGAACCAACTTTTTGTTTTGTTGATCCTTTGTATTATTTTTTGTTTTCCATTTCATTTAATTCTGCTATGATCTTTGTTATTTCTTTTCTTCTGTGGGATTTGGGTTTGGCTTGCTCTTCTTTTTTCTAGTTTCTTGACATGTGATTTTAGGTTGTTAATTTACATTCATGTCATTTAGATGTGTTTTCTGGAGACAGGCAATATCTGGTTTATGTTTATTCATCCATTCAGCTAGCCTGTCTTCTGAGATGAGCATTTAGACCATTAACATTGAATAATAGAATCAATAAGCGGGATGTTGTTTAGTTCATCATATTGTGTTGGATAGGAGCTTACCACTTTGTTTTTCCCTCTTGTGCTATTTTTTTTATAAGAGTTGTGAGTTTTAGGAGGTTTGGGGGTGATTTTACACTGGTGGGTAACTGTTGTTTTGATTTAATGTAGTTCTTAGTATTTCCTTCAGGGCTGGGTTGGTTGTGGCAAATTCCCTCAGTGTTTGCTTGTTTGGAAAAGACTTAATTTCTTCATTAACTGTGAAACTTAGTTTTGCAGGATATAAAATTCTAGGCTGGCAATTTTTCTGTTTAAGATGATTGAAGACAGAGCCCCAGTCTCTCTGGCTTGTAACATTTCTACTGAGAAGTGTGCCGCGGAATAGGATTTTTTTTTTTTATAATTTTATTGAATCATAATTCTGTACATTGGTGCAATCATAGGGCACGATTCATATACATTAGGTTATTTATTGCTTTCATCTTGGTGTTTGTGGAATTTTCTCTTTCATTTTGACTTTAGCCAGGTTGATTACCACATGTCTTGGAGATACCTTTTGTGCTGTGAATCTTCCTGGTGTTAGATGACCATCTTGTGTCTGTATATCTGATGCTATGGTAATACCAGGGAAGTTTTTTTCAGTAATCCCCTCAAATAGGTTTTTCATGCTTTTAACTCTTTCTCCTTCTTCCTTAGAGGTGCCTATAATTTGAATGTTTGTTTGCTTCAAATATCTCTCTCAATGACTGCTCAGAATTTTTTGTTCTTATCTCTGCCTCTTTGAGTGACTGTGTTTTATCTCAAGAACTTTTCCCTTGGTCCTCCCCCAAGATGGCAGACAGGACGGATGGCTAGTGCAACTCTTCCAAACTTTCAGGTGAGAGAGAGGCTGGCTGGATTGTCACACATGGAGAAAGTCAGTGTAGACAGGCAGCAAGGGGTGTACAATGAGCAGCTGGATTTCTGAATTTAAAATCTAACCTGGAGTTATGGTTTCTGCTGAAGAAATTTTCATGCCACTGTGAAAGGGACACCAGCGGAGGCAGCAACCAGCCCCTCCCCCACGGAAGACTGCAGTTCCCAGTTCGTGGGGACAGTGAGCGTTTTGGGGAAAAATCAGTGAAGTGTGGACTCCTGAGCAGAAATTTGCTATCAGAGAGGGTGTGTTCTGAGCGGCAGGGGCCTAGACTGCCAGATAAAAAATTAGGGGGAAGGTATCCCTCCCAGGAACACACACATTTGGAAATGGCTACCCGCCACAGACACCTTTTTCAGGAACAGCGGGTGTGAATGAACAAATTTAATCTTTCTGGGAAAGGGATAGTTGGCGTATGCTGGCAGTTCGGGGTGTATAGCAACGGGACAGATTGCAACTCTCAAGAGCATAGTCTTGAGCCTGAACTCTGATGGAAAAAATCTCAGGGATGCTGCTGAAATGCCAGGCGCCAGCGGCAACCAGCCTCTCCTACATGGGAGACTGAAAGTCCCAGTTCTCAGGGAAACTGGGCACTGAATGGAGAAATGGGTGCAGCGTGGTCTCCTGCACGGAGTCTGGAAGTCATATGGAGGTGCTGTCTTGAACAGGTCTGCTGAGATTGGGCAGCCAATTGGAAAACAGATATATGCTGAAATTCCAGAAATGGCGCTGACAGACACCTCCTTCTACAGGCTAGATACAGCAGTTACAGTGGCAACAAAGGAAAATATGACCCAGGTATAAGCCTGGGAACCACTCGCACTGCCACCTGGTGTCCAGAAAGTATATTGCAGTATAAATACATTCCTATTAAAGTTGAACCCTACCACATCCTTTCTGCAGTTGTATTTTTGTTTACACACACACACACATACACACATATATATATATGAATAATACTTTGGTGGTTGGTGCCTTTTTTCTTTTTTTTTTCTCCTTTTCCTGCTGGAGTTGTTAATATTCTTTAATTTTTAAAAAAAAATTTTCCCTCTTTTTTATTAATAATATATATTATTAATTTTTTCTTTTTCTTCTTGTCCTCTTCTTACCTTTTTATGATTGCTGAGAGTGCTTACATCAGATTTTTAGAGTTTTTATTTTTAATTAGTTTATTTTATTTATTTTTTCTTTTTTTAAGTTTTTTTTAATTCTTTTTGATTAACCTCATTTCTGTTCTAGTTGTTATTTGTCTGTATGTCCAGTTGTTTCTGATTGTCTGTGCTTCTGTGTACTTGTGTGTCTGGTAGCCTCTTTGTCTGTTTGCTTGTTTGGTTTCAACGTGTTTTGTGTTGTGCTGAATCCTCAGGTTGTCTATGTTCCCTAACTCCAACTTACACATTGAACAAGAATAAGGAGGAATAGGGCTCAATGGTTGACTGGAGCCAGCTTTCAACAGAAGCTCCAGTGCAGAGGGGAAGATAATGGCCAGAAAGAACCCAACAAAGATGAAGGAGGAGAGCTGAGCTGAGAGAAGAGATAGAAAGCTCCACATCTTCCCTGCTGAGGCAAGCTTCAACTCCAAGGAAACAAATTTCAGGTACATATCCCATCCCCAAGAGGACGTGTGGCTGTCCTCTCCCCTAAGAGAGTTGCTTGCTTGCTGTGGGATCTTTATTTGTGAGCAATGAACTGAGACTCTTCTCCCTCACCCCACCAGAAGGAATTGCTGGAAGTAGGAACTCCTTCTCCAGAGAGACCCTGCTGCGAGCCCAGGAATTCTCTTGTCTGGCAGGAAATTTAAACAAATATTTTCCTTGCCAACTTGAACTTCCAGTTTATCCTTCCCCCTGGCCTGGTGGTCTAGAAGCCCAACCTCTGCAGAGACCAGATTGTCTGCACTTCTTGGCTAGGACTGGGCATTGAATAGACAGAGGCAGTGCAGCTGCGCTGTATCTGTGAATCCAGTAATGATACAGAAAGACATAGAGGGAAAGGTGACTCACCTGGCCCTAAGAAAGTGTATCTCAACAGTGGGCAGAGACTTGGGTATCTGCACTATGGGTGGAGCCCCAGGAACTGCTAAGGTGCACAAACCAAAGGGGAGACACCTCCCACTTAACACCTGCATTAATAGAGTGACCTGGCTGTCGTCTAATTTGGGAGAGTCATCTCCCCAACTTGGTAGTCTGCCAGAGGGAACCAGACCTCACCGTATAGGGGTACCAGAGTTACAGAACAGTAGTAACAAAGGTGTGGTGGCTGAGAGAGAAGTTCTTTTGCTGTCAGGATATATTCATGTTTAGATTGAGCTCAGGTGGAACTCTCTCCAGCTGCCATTGAGCGCCTGAGGCAAGCAGGCATCAGCTGTCCCATTTGGATGGTGGCAGTGGGAGGTAACCACGAGATGGAGGCAGGGACCCTACTTTGACTCTGGCAGGCACATTTTCTAATTGGACAGAACAGGGCCACAGAGACTGAGTTAACAGAGACTGCCAGTGGGGCTACCAGAGACTGAGACTACCAGAGTCTGGTGGAGAAGGGTGAGCAAGGTGGGGAAAGAGCCATCAACCCCCTTGCTCCAATCCTTTCCCTGTACAGGTTTATCTGACCCCTCAGAGCACCAGATGTGCTCAAGCCACACTTGAGATACCAGTAGACTCCTAATATCTAGTTGCTGGAAACCTTTTGAACTCTCCAGTTAAAGAGTGGGTGCTGTTTGGGACAATTGGTTTGGAATGCTTGATCTGGACAAATCACCTGAGGACCCTTGAAGGTGATACCCTGGTTTTGTTGTAGTGGGCAGGTCTGATTATCCTCTTTCCATGTACTACCTGAGGGGGGTGAGATGTCCTACTTGCTTGTATTTCTCCAAAGCAGAGACTGCAACCCAAAGTCGCTGATTTAATAGGATTGGACAGAGACCAGCTGAATACAAGACAGAGCCACCTACCCCACTACACCAATCAGGCCTCTAGAGTTACAGACTGTAATACTATACAGGTCCTTTGCAAAATTGTAAAGGTAAAGCTGCAGTCACCAGCCCCAGTTTGTTAGTGAAGGGCTGGTCAACTACAACACCAGAAGTCCCCAATCCACTTTCACCTTGCTTGCTCATCTAGCTAGACATTGAAAAACAATCATGGGGCAGAATCAGTGGAAAAACTCTGGCAATATGAATAATCAGAGTAGATCAACTCCCCTAAGGAATGACAAGACAGATACAGCACAAGATCCCTTGCATAAGCAAATGGCTGAGATGTCAGAAATCGAATTCAGAGTCTGAATAGCAAATAAGATCAGCGGAATGGAGGAACAGATGGAATTAGAATTCCAAGCAGTAATCCAAAAGATGACCCAAAAGATGTCTCAAGAATTCAATGAATTCAAAGACAAAATGACCAAAGATTTTGACACACTGAGACAAGAAGTTGCAGCCCTCAAAGATCTGAGGAATACAGTAGAATCCCTCAGTAACAGAATGGAGCAAGCAGAAGAAAGGATTTCTGACATGGAAGACAAAGCTTTCCAATGCTCCCAAACTTCCAAAGAGGAAGAGAAATAGAAGGCAAAAATGGATCATTCTCTCAGGTAGCTCTGGGATAAATCAAGGAAAACCAATATTCGCCTTATAGGGATACCTGAAAATAATGAAGTGGTGTCACAAGGCACAGGGTCTCTTCTTTATGAGATTATGAAAGAGAACTTTCCAGACATGCCAAGAGATTCTGAAATTCAGATAGCAGACAGTTTCAGAACCCCAGCATGACTCAACTCAAATAAGACATCCTCCAGGCACATCATAATTAAGTTTGCTAAAGTTAAGATGAAGGAGAAAATATTGAAAGCAACCAGATGCCAGAAATCTATAACCAACAAGGGGAAGAATATTAGAATAACTGCAGATCTCTCTGATCAAAACTTTCAAGCTAAAAGAGAATGGTCATCGATTTTTAATCTCCTAAAACAAAATAACTTCCAACCCAGGATCTTGTATTCAGCTAAACTGAGTTTCATTTATGATAGAAAAATTAAATACTTTAATAACATCCACATGTTGAAGAAATTTGCTGTAACTAAACCAGAACTCCAGGATATTCTCAGACCTATTCTCCATAATGACCAGCATAATCCTCCAATGCAAAAATAAACTCATCCAGAAACTTTTTATCAAATTCCAACCTCCACAGCGATGAAAGGATTAAAAATGTCCACTAGACTTTCTAAAAATTTATCATTATTTTCAATTAATGTGAATGGTTTAAATTGTCCTCTAAAGAGACATAGGTTAGCTGACTGGATACAAAAACTCAGGCCAGATATCTGCTGAATACAAGAATCTCATCTTACCTTAAAAGATAAATTTAGACTCAAGGTGAAGGGATGGTCACCTATATTCCAGGCAAATGGAAAATAGAAAAAAAGCAGGTGTTGCAATCTTATTTGCAGATACAATAGGCTTTAAACCAACCAAGGTAAGGAAGGATAAAGACGGACATTTCATACTTGTTAAAGGTAATACTCAATATGATGAGATTTCAATTATTAATATTTATGCACCCAATCAGAATGCACCTCAATTTATAAGAGAAACTCTAACAGACATGAACAACTTGATTTCCTCCAGCTTCATAGTAGTCGAAGATTTTAACACTCCTTTAGCAGTGTTGGACAGATCCTCCAAAAAGAAGCTAAGTAAAGATATTTTAGATTTAAACTTAACCATCCAACATTTGGATTTAACAGACATCTACAGAACATTTCATCCCAACAAA